>QFEI01006929.1:7889-36842 GCA_003316145.1 Neoboletus magnificus | reverse complement strand
CCCATCTTAGGCAGCGGCTGAGTTACAGGCAATCCCTGCCCTCCTTATAGTTTTGTCAATACATCTCTATTGTGCATTTCAATACCCCATGGAAATGTGAAATACAGAGAGCATCTCTAGATATGCTGTTGATATGTACAATTTACAAATATATTGACACTGCGCATGTCAAGCAATTTTTGAAATGCACAATACAGTTGTTCAAAAACATGGCATAACCAGGGGTTAACCCTAACTGATTTACAAAAAGCAGGTAGTATGGCAGCCTTCCTGGGATGGCCACCATACAACAGCAGCTAGAAGTACCTTGAATACCAGTTTGTAGGATATAAATAAATACTCAATCAGACAGACATGCTACTATAAATTATATAGCCTACAAATATGTATAAACCCTAGGTTGGGGGTAAATGCACCCTAGGTAGTACCTAGATGGCCTCATAACCAGTCCTGAAGTGATAACGTTACCCGTTGTCCGAAGGCAGCTGTCACGCGTCATGCTCAATCGTGGCATGGCTTTACAAATTACGGCGCTCTTACTAGTTTCCAACTCACTTCCCGTGAAACGGTGTGCAATAGCTGACAACATCCAAATCCGGTGCTCGTTTTGCCCAAGCGTCAGCACGTATTCTAGGAAGGGTCATGCACCTCTTAGCATGAGTGGTGTGAATGCCAACTGGTAGGTTTGACTGTTGACGGGAAAGGACGTCTACGGCAAGATGACCGGTACCAGTATGGTGACATTGTGTGAAGTTCGTCCATGCCTGGGTAAGTTTGTCTTTTTGTAGGCAGTGTGTGCCTGCTCTCTCTTCTCCTTCCCAAAATTGAAGCGGCACGCGAGACGACCTAACCTACGATCATCATCGTCGAATTCGAGGTTAGCCCGATTGCCTGTGAGCCCCACAGTTAGACCTGCTTCTATCTCTGAACCCGAGTTGATGATAATATCACTATATAGTGATTCGCAGCACGGAAAAACACGGAGCGGCACCCGATCCTGCGAAAGCTCTCGTCAGGATCACCGCTGCCCTGACCGCCGCCCTTTAAGATTTGGGTGAAGGTGGGGAGAAGGACGTTTCTTATTAGTGAGCGCCATCAGTGGCCTGTGATGAGGTATGATCCTACCGACCAACCGAACCAGCGGGACTCTTCTGGGTCCCACCAGCGCTTGCTCGTTCCCATGCGGTGATAACAAAAATCTATCCTGGCGCAGATTCTTAGTCTGGTCACCAGACTAGCACAATGATTCTCATGCCACCGCGGAACGGGGTTTCGCACGGGCGACTCAACAAACGAGGTGTTTCTAGTAGCAGCCTAGCAGGTCGGATCAACATCTATAAAATTGCGGGAATCGAGCTATACCGTGTTACAAGGTGTCACCGTTGTCACTTCACTTAGCTTCAAGAAGAGGTGAGATGTTCTTTGCGGATCTAGTTCATGATTGCTCGCCGCATCGCGCCAAAATAGTATTATCTGCGACAGTATTGCTGACATTTTAACCGAGGCGAACAGATTGACGAGCAACTTTGCACTACCAATACTTTGGTTGGTTCGCTCCGATCACACTTGTTCCCCCTTCTACTTCAGTGATCCTCGTATGCGACTAGACTTCCCTATATCCTGTTTCTTATTTCTTGAGCTGATTGTCTGCGTCTAGGCACACCAAACGTACTCCTGTTGAAGATGGTGAATATGGCGAAATGATGTTCACAGGCCCCGTAACAGAGCCGCGGGGGATCGGTGAACTGGTCGAGAAGATTGGTGTAAAAGGGTACCGACGCTCTGCACCATTCGGGAAATACCTTCTGGGATGAGACCATCCCACCCACTTCAGCGCTATATTCCCGTATTACCTGCTAACAGTATATTCAGGCGAGAACACTTGTTGACTTGTTATATATACTTGCACTTGATTCGTACACCCACTCATCACATATGCAGGACAGTGCGGCCCACACAAAAATGACCCTCCCCCGTGGGTTATCTTCACATGAGAGTGCCGAGCACTGGAAAGCCTATAAAATTGCAGCTCCAACCTACAAGTTCATCACCCTCGTTGAGTTCCTTGACCCTTCACATCATGCATTTCAGCCATCTATTCTTATTATCCGCCCTCTTCGCTACAACCGGCGTTCTCGCCCAACTAGCTGCTGAGGCTACCAGTGGCTACCCTGACGTTGCCTACCCCTCTTCCGGCGATGCGTTCGTCTTCTGCAGCGACCCAAACTGCACAGGTACATGTGAGATTGTCGATGGCGAGTTTCTGTACGCCACTTCAGAAGAGGGGGAGGGCGCCCCGGGTGGCATGGGGTTCCAGTCCATCTACTGGTACGACCCCGATGGCGAAGACTGGGTACTCATCACGTGCCAAGAGTCCTACAACTGCAATTACCCACCGACCATCCCACCAAACACCTGCTACAATTTGTACGACAACGGTGTTCTGACTGACTATTATTACTATGGGTACGAGCCAGCTGATGAATACCCATGAGAGGCATGTATATCTTTTCGTGCAACTTCTTGACAAATTAACTTACATTCATGTAGGCCCGCGGTAACGACAGTCCTAGAGAGAAAACAAGAGAGGCGGAAGTGTGGGTGAGATCTATTACTGTTTAAATCCTTTCTACCAATCCCGACCGGATATCCTGGCCTAGGGAAATTTTTAAGTAGGACGCGGATTAGTACTATAGCATGGAGAGATTGAATGTGATATCGAAGCAAGTACACGCCGCTACCGGCAACCTTCATTGATAGCACTGACATGAAGCCCGAATACTCCATCGTGAATTCTGGACATATGGTCTCCATCCCGTCGCCAAGTCTATCTGCGGTTTCTAAGTTGTGGGTATAGTGGGTGACATTTTGGCTAGAAACTCGGTTGAGACTCCTTCACGTTGCGTCAAAGCTCGTGTAGTCGCTCTCCAAGCTCCAGTAGATCCTCATAACTTTGATGGAACATTAAGATAGGTCCCTAGGCTCAGCGCATGGACAGCTTTCGTTCGGGATCTCACTGTTATGTTTGAAGATCATCTGTCTTCGATTGGGTTGAAGCATTTTTAAGAGTGATCCGAACTAGAAGTCTTTGGGGAGCCCTATGCGTGCCTGGAATGTTCACTCTATTAGCAAGCCAGTTTCATAAGAAAAAAAATACCCAATCCTGTGAATCTAGTCAGCGCCGCGCAGCATTTACCGTCTAATCGGAGAGATGAATACCCCGGTAACTTGCCAGTAACCCCACACAGATGGACAGCCTGGTGTGCACACGCATATCCGGATTCGTGAGAGTTACCTGAATCAGCATGACTACCACCTGGCAAAATTAATGGTCTGTTCAGCCTTCGGTAGTACTTCATGTCCGCATCTCTAGGACTCGTAGCTAATGATTTATAGATGTTTCCGCGTAAGTCACGATAAAGATCAGAAGAGTCCTAGATAAACATCATGTGGGAATAATGAAACCGACACGGGAGTGTTGCAACCTGATGCAGATTCGGATGATAACTTACCTTGCAATACTTATTGATCCTGATCGACTTCATCGAGATAGATGCCAGAAACCCATGATCGATTGATCCCCCAACTAGACTATTGCTCCTCTAGTGAGGAAGTTGAACTGCAGGAAGTCGAAGAGTTGATGACACTCGGGTTTTTAATTAGAAGAAGCGATTTGGACGCAAATTTCATTGGATCACGGTATACTAACCGCACTACAACCAATTGGCACCTTGAAGCCCGCGGATCAGTTGCCGTCCAAGAATTGTACCAGGCCAACTGCCGTGCAATCGCCGGTTTAAAGAGCCACGCATGTGTCGCGAGTGTTTGGCTGAAGGCAGGAACATCCTCGGTTGTAATCCTCCGGTTGGCAGTGGAGAGCGGGTTCCATCGCCCCTCGATATTAATGACGTGTCCAATCGTGGCAGTGACGAGTGATTAATGGCCTCTTCGGGTCGACCTGGACGAGTTAGTATACCACGTTTCCAGTGATAAGCTGCATATCCTCGGAAGTGAGCTTTGGCTCTGCTTTCAGGACAGTCTTATAGATGAAATTCTCGAGGTTATAGACGTGGGACCTCACATACCTTCACATACTGGCCAGAAAGGTCCAGCAAGTCAGCGTTGCCTATAGTATCGGGGTGATACGGTTCTGATACAGGCAGTGAGAAATGCTGAGCAGCCTAAATCGGTCGACGTTGTCCGTTTTCGGGTGTGTCTGATGCAGTTCTGATCGGGAGGACACTGCTTGGGATGCTCGAACGTGTCCGACTTCGGCCCAGCTGGCAACAGCAATGACCGCCAGACAGCCAAATTTGGATAAGTTGACATTCCAACCCTTACTCAACCACACCAACGTGCATTCATATATTGGACCCACCTCGCAGCATGCATTGCTTGTTCCACGTTCCTGACGATGGGTGGTTTGGCTGCCATGACCCGCCGTGACGCTGAACTGCCTCTTTTCCTTCAAGGAGACAAGATAGACCACTTGTCGCATGATACCCCACAGTACGACCATCGTCGTAGGCGCCTTCGGCGGGGGGTAGCCTTCCTCGCGCTCGCTTTGTTGTTGTCAGCGAGTTACTTCCACTATGGACACTGGCGCTGGTGCGCGGGTTCACCATCCAAGATCGTGGCGACCGGTATGGGGTTGCCCAAGGAAGTACAACGGGCTTGGGCTGCTCACTCTCCATACTTTCCGGCTGCGGAGTACACAGCGCCACCCGAACGCTGCGAGGTCGTTCAGGTATATTATTCCTCCGACTCGTTTTCCAGTCGACTCAAAAAAGACATGGTAATCTAGGTCAACTTGGTAAGCGACTCGTGGTGTGGTTCGGGTTTTTTGTGACAGTGTAGCAGCTCCAGAGACATGGCACGAGGTTCCCGACGGCAAGCAACTCGAAACGGATCAAAAAACCCGTTCGGAAGCTCATAAATGCGGGGTCTCACTCCGGAAAGAAGTACCAGTTTCTGAGAGAATTCGAGTGGGATTTGGGTGTAGATGACCTTCTTCCTCTTGGCGCGAAGGAGTAAGTGTGGCGTATCTTAATTCTACTCGTCTGATCGTGGTTTTTCAGGGCTTTCGACTCTGGCTCCGAGCACTATCTGCGGTACAAGCACTTGGTTGAGGATAATCAGTTGCCCTTTGTAAGGGCAACAGACAGTGAGCGTGTAGTTTACTCTGCCGCGAACTGGACACAAGGTTTATCTTATCCCCTACTTTCTGATGTCTACTGATTTAACCTGCCATGTCAAGGTTTCTCCGCTGCCAGTGGGCACGTGTACTCACCCAGTATATCAGTCGTCATCTCGGAGGAGAAAGGTGTGAGTACTTGCGTTTCCATGAACGTGGCTACCGGTGCTCACCTTCATCATTACAAGTCGAACAACACATTAGATCGTCACATGTGCCCCAACGCAAAAACCCACAAGAAACCAGCAAAAGCCTGGCGTGACAAGTTCACCCCGCCCATTGTGGAGAGACTAAACGAAGCTGTCCCACGCGCGGAGCTTGACAATGGCGACGTTGCAGAACTCATGCCTTTGTGTGCCTTTGAGAGCCTCTTCCACGAAACTGCTAGCCCGTTTTGTGGTCTGTTCACTGTAGAAGAGTGGCAAGCACGCGAGTACTATGATGATTTGGTGAAGTACTACAAGACCGGGTAAGTCGATGCCTCTTTTTGGACCTTGCTTTTTCTGAAACTTCCGTATTAGGCATGGTAATCCATTGGGTCCTGTTCAAGGTGTTGGGTATGTCAACGAGTTACTGGCCAGGTTGACAGGCCAGCCCGTCCAAGACAAGACACAAACGAACCAGACACTTGATATATCGCCAGTTACCTTCCCCCTCGATCGTAGCTTCTATGCCGATTTCTCGCACGACAACCAGATGGTCGCTATCTACTCTGCGATCGGACTCTTCCGTCCTGACGAGCCACCAAGGACCGATAGACTGGATCTATCGCGAACATGGCGGATTTCTAGGATGACGCCCTTTTCTGGACGCATGATCACGGAGAAGCTGGTGTGTGACGACGGTGGAGAGCACGTCAGGATATTAGTCAACGATGCGGTGCAACCGCTGGAGTTTTGTGGTGCAAACGAGGAGGGATTGTGTACGCTGAGCGCGTTCGTGGAGAGTCAGGCGTATGCTCGGAGTAATGGAGACGGTGACTGGGAGAGATGTTTTTCTTGACGCTGATCGTGTTAGATTCTGTGTGGTACATATAATGTGTATGTAATTTGATTTTGGGCCGAGGTACAAACGGTCAGCTTCACATGAGTTGCTCAGTACGTCCGGACCACATCGTGTCTCGAACGTCCTTTCGTCCCAAAGAACAAATTTCAACCATTCGTCAAAGACACCGATTCTCACCGCACCGAGCCAATGATGGCTACTTACCGGCCTCTACAGTGGTTCGGTGAATATGTACAGTCGCGAGATCGGCGCTTTAGTGAAGACGTTCGATGTGTCCAAGTCCCCCGTCCGTTGTGTAAAGTTCGTCGCCGTGTTCGGCTACAACATGCGCAAGCAAGTCGACTCGTTTGACGCCAATGAGTTGATTCTCGACTCGATAGGTACTCGAGGGCCATGCGCACTACATGACGAACATCACGTTTAACCTGAAATACGCCAACGCATATCACGATCGGCACCACTGGGGTATCAGCGTGTCAGGAACGTGTATATGGCGATAGATCCGCGTGCGACTATGATGAGCACGAGAGGTGCGGGTATCAACGTGTTTACTTGGAAAGGGTTGCCGTCGCCTGGCCCGGTTGGTGGACCTTGCGGTGATGGAGGCTCACGGATGTCGACTTTTTCGATGGGGACAACCGTGAATGATCGGATGGTTCAAAGGATAA
Source organism: Neoboletus magnificus (assembly GCA_003316145.1). Lineage (NCBI taxonomy): Eukaryota > Fungi > Basidiomycota > Agaricomycetes > Boletales > Boletaceae > Neoboletus > Neoboletus magnificus. The sequence continues at coordinate 29,975 of QFEI01006929.1, read as the reverse complement.
GGAGATGTGCCTGTGTATCTATGCACCTGGTTTTAATGAAATGACGTATCTGTTCTCATTGACCGTGTCACGGCTGCACACATTCTCCAGAGCCTCAAGGATCAGGTGGTCCAGTGAGGAGCAACACGTGAGGATGAAGACTATGTAAAATGCGAGGGTAGACTCGTCGTCAGTTCGATGCAATCCTGGTCTCCTTACCTGTCGACGTTGCTCGGCGGTTGGGAAATATGTTGGCGACTCGGTCTATCCTGAACGGTTACTTGCATTGATCCGCCGGTGGGGTGGTGGATGTTGCTCTGAGAGATGCGCTGGCAGCAAAGTTGCCGCGGGGATTACGTGACATCCCGGTGCAAGGATGCCAGTCGAGTTTGCCACAAAGTAACGTCACCCGCTCTTTGACCTTTTTCTTTCCTGCCTTCTTTTCTTGACCGTTCTTTCCTTTCACGTTCCTTCATCGGCCGCCAATGGCCTCCTCGCTCTCCGCCCACGCCGTCAACACCGGCGACCTCCTCCACCTCGTATCCACCTCCCAGTCTGCCACCGTCTACCCCTCCGACGATGCCATCGTTGCCGTCCTCAATACTCGCTTTCGCTCTGATTTACCCTACTCTAGAATAGGCACAACGAATATGCTCGTCGTAAATCCATACAAAACCCTCGCAAACGTTAACGACAACAGCGCCAGAGAATATGAAGAACGCTGCTACAAGGAAACATCCCTGTCTCTCGCGAGTGCAAGCCTCCTCCAGCCCCATCTCTACGAACTCGCTGCTCAGATTTACCTGCTCATGCGTCGCACCAAACAGTCCCAGTCCGTCATCACTCGGTGCGTCTTCTTACTCGTATCTTTCTACGTCTCCTGACATTCCCCGCTAGCGGTATCACCGGCTCAGGAAAGACATCCAGCTTACGTCTCCTTGTGGACCAGGTCTTGCGTCTCTCTTCCCACTCCAAGAAAGAACTCAGAATGGCGAGCCAAGTCAAAGCGCTCCACACTCTCCTTGACGCGTTTGGAAACGCAAAGACTGTCTCAAATCCAAATGCGTCACGGCACAGTCGTTATCTCGAACTTCATTTCAATGATCGCGGCCGCATCGAATCCGCTAAAGTACTCGCCTTTGCTCTCGACAAGTCCAGACTCGCGCGTCTCGCCCACGAGGAGCGCACATTCCACATCTTTTACCAGTTCTTGTCCGGTGCAGCGCCACAGGAGCGCAATTATTTCAATATTGAAGACCCCTCTGAATATGCTCTGTTGGCCTCCTCGGGCTGTTACCGTCTACCCAACGGGCCCTTTAGTGACGATGCCATCGCCATGGAGGACGTGCGCGTTGCTATGCGCACGCTCGGCTTCAAGCCAAAACATCTCTCTTCTATTTTCACCATCCTCGTTGCTATCCTCCTTTTGAGCAACATTCAGTTCATAGAGGCCGATGCCAGGGATGTTTCCGCGTCCGTCGCCAACTTTCCCGTTCTTGAGCATATCGCACGCCTCCTTGGGGTCGCGCCGGATGATCTTGCGCAGACGTTGACGAACAAGACTAACTATGTCCGCAAGGAACTCTATACCGTCCTTCTCAGCGTCGAGCAGAGTGCGATCCAACGCGATTCGCTCATGCGCGATCTCTACGCCATCCTTTTTGCTTATGTCGTCGAAACCGCGAATCACAAGATTGCCCCTGCAAACCGCGATACTCTTCCCACAACACAGATGATTCTCTTCGACTCTCCCGGTTTCCAGACTCGTGGTCCCACGGGCACTGGTTCGATGATGTTCACGGGAACTGCACCCCTCATTTCCGCCCTTGGCCAAAACAAGTTTGATGAGTTTTGCATCAACTTCGCAGACGAGTTCGTCCAGTCTTATGTTTTGCGCAACACATTCGAGGACGGTGTTGGCTACAATGGTCACGTAGTTGGCGATGGGATCTCTCTGCCAGCCATCGCCATTGTGGATAACTCGGCTTGCGTCGAGCTCCTTCGTGGCGCTCAGCTGAGTGAGCGTGCGACACGGAAGCCTGGCGGTGTGCTTGGCATCTTGAGCAAAGCATGCTCATCATACAAATCGGGAAAGGCAGGTGACAAGAAGGCAGACGAACTCCATCAGGATCTCGTGTCCAAATATGGCGTTCATGCTTCGTTTGTGGCAAGCCCCAGTCAAGGGGGTGAGAACGATAGGAGCCTATTCGGTATTAACCACTACGCGGGGAGTTGTTCGTACGACATTTCGTCCTTTATCGAGAAGGACTCCGATATCCTCGACTCGGCATTCGTGTCGTTGCTGCGCCATTCCTCGGATGCTTTTGTGGCGAAGTTGCTCTCCGGTCCTTCACTGGCTGCTGAGAAGCACTCGAAGGATGAAAGCTCCATTGTCCAGGGGCAGGTCTCTTCGCGTCCACTTCGTCAGCCGACTCGTATCACGTCTCCCGATGGCTCTGCACCTCTGCCACATGAGGAGCATCCCCCTCTGGACCTCTCCAAGATATATACCGTCTCTACACAGCTCAACTACACACTCTCCGAAGTTTTCGCCTCCTTTGACCGGACACGTGTTTGGACGATTTCCTGCATTCGTCCTAATGATTCCAACTCGCCCAACTCTTTTGACAAACGTCGCGTCAAAGCTCAGATAAAGTCTCTTCTCATTCCTGAAATCGTCGCGCGTCGTAGTATGGAATTTGTCACCGACTTGGAGCAGAGCGCGTTCTGCGAACGGTACGTCCCGACAATGCGTGGTTCAGATGCGGAGCGTATTCGGCAATGTGCGGCTTCGAACGGGTGGAAGGAGGGTACTGATTACGTTGTTGGTCATCGTTCGATCTGGTTATCGTATGGCGCGTGGAAGACGGTCGAGGACGGCGTTCGTGCGGCTGAGAAGGAACAGAAGCGGTTGGCTCCCGATGCCGTCGAGGACGATGAAAGCGCAATTGGAGACGATGCGACGGAGTATACCTACACCGACACACACGGGCACGACATTCTCGATAACGAGAGTCGTGATAACCTGCTCATTGCTCGTGTGGGTACCCATGGATCGAGATACCAGGACCCAAATCAACAAATGTCGTATGGCGCGAGCGGGTTGCCCTCCCCAAACGTCCATACGCCAGCATTCACTGACCCTGAGGACGGTTGGGGATCGGACTTGGAAAAGAAAAGAGGGGGCCCTGGTGGTTCGCCTCCTTACCCATCCAAGGAAGGCGCAATTGCCATCCATGCCGCACCCACCGCTGTTGAGGAAATACCCACGAGCAGATCACGGCGATGGTGGCTCTTCTTCGTCTGGCTGTTAACCGGTTTGATCCCTTCCTTTGTGCTGCACTATATCGGACGGATGAAGCGCCCGGATATCCGTCTCGCCTGGCGGGAGAAAGTGACCATCTGTTTCTTAATCCTCATCATAAACTCTACCGTCATCTTTTCCATCGTCGAATTCGGCCGGCTTCTTTGTCCCAACTTTAACAAGGTCTGGAACTCGAATGAGGTATCGCAACACACCGGGAACACGGACTGGTGGGTATCGGTGCAGGGATGGGTGTACGACCTCTCCAACTTTATCCACGGCGACCACAGCGATATCGTCGGCATCGTGTCCAACTCGGCTGCAGATCTGGGCGTCCTTGTAGGACAGGATCTGACGGGATACTTCCCACCACCCCTGACGCTCGCGTGTCCGGGTTTGGTTTCGCAAGCGTCGTTGCAGCTCACCGCGAAGAACTTCACGGCGAGCGTGCCGAACGCGGTGCACAAGTCCGGATCGACGCAGCCGACGCAGGGGACGGCGTTGGACAACTCGAATTGGTACACATCGAAGTTTTTGCCAAAGATGGTGGAGTTTCGGAAGGGAGCGTTAGTATGGAGCCCTAGCACTATTTATGCGCAGGCGATGGATTCAAATACTCAGAGGTGGGCGTCGGTATGGTCTTGTCGCCGTGTTTTATTTAATTGACGGTGCACTCGGACAGAATTTGGGCCATCTGGGACGGCAGCGTGTATGACCTGTCGGACTACGTCAACACTGTCACGCTCAACCAGGGCGCTGCGAACAGCCCCTATCAGTTCCTGAACACGGGCATCACCAATGTTTTCAAGCAACAATCTGGACAAGACATCTCCACCGACCTGAACAAGGTCATCGCAGGCCTGGACGCGCAGACGGCGGCGAATAACGTAAACTGTATCAAGAATATGTTTTACCTGGGCGAGGTCGATTTTCGGAGTACGCCTCGGTGCACGGTACAGAGTTATCTGTTGCTCGTCTTCACCGGAATTCTGTGCGCGTCGATTGTGCTCAAGTGTGAGTCTTCCCGTGGGCATGTTTGTCTTGGGAGATGCTCACGTGCACGTTAGTTCTTGCGGCGCTCCAGCTGACCGGCAAGCGCTCGCCTGAAATGCTCGACAAGTTTGTGCTGTGCCAGATCCCGTGTTATACCGAAGGCGAAGATTCTCTCCGACGAACGCTCGATTCACTCGCGGCGCTCCACTATGACGACAAGCGCAAGCTACTTTTCGTCATCTGCGACGGTAATATCATTGGGAGTGGGAACGACAGGACGACGCCGAGGATCGTATTGGATATTTTGGGCGTCGATCCAAAGGTTGATCCCGAACCCTTGATGTTCCGATCGGTCGGCGAGGGCTCGAGACAGATTAATTATGGCAAGGTGTACTCGGGGTTGTACGAGTTTGAGGGGCATGTCGTTCCGTGAGTAGAGCGTCTTTTGTCGGTGCGCGGGCGTCGGGTGTTGATGTCGGGCATGTTGCAGTTATATGGTCGTCGTCAAAGTCGGCAAGCCTACGGAACGCTCCAAACCTGGTAATCGTGGCAAACGAGACAGTCAGATTCTGCTCATGCACTACCTCAACCGTGTGCATTTTGATGCGCCCATGTCCCCGCTCGAACTCGAGATCTTTCATCAGATGCGGAACGTGATCGGGATTGACCCGACGTTTTACGAGTACATCTTTACGGTCGATGCAGATACGGTTCGTGATCCCATTCTGGATGTGGTAAAGTGGTACTGACGGATCCCAAAGACGGTCACACCAGAGTCGCTCAACCGTTTGGTCGCGTCGGCCGCGGACGATTCGAGCATAATCGGTATCTGTGGTGAAACAAAACTGTCCAACGAAGAAGGCTCGTGGTGGACGATGATCCAGGTTTATGAGTACTACATTTCTCATCACCTTTCCAAGGCGTTCGAGTCCCTCTTTGGTTCCGTTTCTTGTCTGCCCGGATGTTTCTCGCTCTATCGTGTCCGCACGGCTGACAAGGGTCGTCCGATCATCATCTCCAACCGGATCATCGACGAATATGCCGAATGTAACGTCGACACGCTCCACAAGAAGAACCTTTTCTCGCTCGGTGAAGACCGTTTCCTCACCACGCTCCTCTTGAAACATTTCCCGACGTTTAGAACCAAGTTCACTCCCGATGCGGTGGCACATACGATGGCGCCCGAGTCGTGGCGGGTCTTGTTCTCTCAGCGACGTCGGTGGATCAACTCGACGGTGCACAACTTGTTGGAGTTGGTGATTTTGCCCGAGTTGTGCGGATTTTGTTGTTTCTCGATGCGGTTCTTCGTGTTTATCGATTTATTGGGGACGATCGTGCGCATTTTCGTCACTATGCGGAATGTTGCTGATGTCGTATTGATGTAGATTCTTCCGGCAACCGTGGTTTACGTGAGTGGGTTTGTATGGGATCATTTGGGATGTGCTGACGATTCATAGCTTGCATATTTGATCGTCGCGGTTGCCACTGGGACTAGTTCTCTGCCAGTGATCTCGATTATCATGCTGGGCATAACGTATGGGTTGCAGGTACGTTGGTGCCTTGGTGGTGTGTTTGGGATGAGCTAACTGCGACATTGTAGGCGTTGATCTTCATCATCAAACGAGAGTTTATGCTTGTGGGTTGGATGGTCGTCTATCTCCTTTCGTGCGTCGTGTCTTTGTATCTCGCATTTACCTGGATGACTGACTCTGAGAATAAGATACCCGGTGTACAGTTTCTTCTTGCCGATCTATTCCTTTTGGTGCATGGACGACTTCTCGTGGGGGAACACGCGTGTCGTGATTGGAGATGGAGGGAGCAAGAAGGTGGTTATGAATGACGACGAGCGGTTTGATGAGTCGATTATCCCACTCAAGAAGTTTAGCGGTGAGTCATTTGTGTGGATTCGCGCGTCCGGTCGCTCACGTTGGCCTGCACAGAGTACGAAGCAGAAGCGTGGGAAGGTGCTTCGCGTCACTCGGACGATACGGGGATCAGCAAGGCTCGTTCGCAACCACGGTTCCCGCCATCTCGACAAAGTTCGCCACACCCGTCGAATGGGGGTGACTACTACCGGGACACAAACGCGATGAACAACTCGACGGTCAACTTCCGAGGGACGGCTTCGCATCATAGTCACGCCGGTTCTCGACAAGGTTCCATGTACGAAGGCCGTCAACCGACCATGTCCCAGTTTGGGTTGCCTCCTGTGCCGTTTGTGCCGTTTGCGCCTGGACCTGGTAGTGCAACGGGTTCCGAGTATGGTGGGATGCTGGGACCGCTTGGATATCAGCACTCGGGGAGCGTGTATGGGATGGTGGATCCGCGTGCGACCATGATGGGTATGAATATGAATATGTTCACTGGGAATGGGTCGCAGACAGGTGGGTTCGGGTTACAACCGCCTGGTCCGGTCGGTGGAGACCCACGGATGTCGACGTTTTCGATGGCGACGTCCGTGAATGCGTTTGCGGGGCCGAGTTTGAACCCGAATCCGACGGACGAGGATGTGTTCAATGCGTTGAGGAATTATCTGAGTACGCAGGATTTGATGACGGTGACGAAGAAGTGAGTCTGTTTGTTCATGGATGTTTGCGCTCGCTCATTGACATCGTTTGTAGGACCGCACGTGAAGCGATCATGGCCAAGTTTCCCAAGGCTGACTTGACGTCACGCAAAGACTTTTTGAACGAGTCAATTGACAGGATATTATCACAGTCGTAAACCGATCTCATATTCCTTTGTCCCGTCTTTTGGTTTCAAGCATCGTGTTGGTTTCATTTTGGTCGCTCGTCATCAACATTTCATGGACAGCTGCTCTTGCCCTATCACCTCGCATTTACAGTCGTTGTATCTCTCCTTGAAAGTCTCGTTTTCCCGTGTCTCTCGTTTCCCTCTTTAAAAACATGGACGGAATAGTCTAGTAGAATCGTAAATTTATAAGCTAGTAGCTCCTTTTTGTTTGTTTTTTATTCCATATTCTGTCGATGATGGATCAAAAGTTTCAACTCCTTTGATGTGACGCATTGGGCTGGGACGACGTGGCACAGCATCGATGATATGGTCTCGGGCCGCTTGATCCGAGTCGCGCCTTTGCGCCGCTATATGGTGCAGCGCTTCAAGCAAAGGTCTGGTCAAACATAAAACGCAAGGGGTTCGTATTGCGATTTTCTCCGACTCTATTCGTTTCTAATCAACTCGTTCGTTTGCGATGTTTCAGATGCCGTCGGACAATGTACCGCCTCGCCCTTCAAGTTCTGTTCCATCCCAGACTCGAGCAGGTCCAAGTCCAACGCCTGATTTCATGAAATATCCATACCCAGAGACTGGCCGGATTTTAACACATTTAGAGGCGCTGCAGGGCGTGAAGGAGGAGACCAAGCGGTACGTCATGGTTTGCGCCTATCTGTGCACATCCGAATTTGCGACCACTGCAGATGTATCACCAACTTGCTCAACTACCGTGCGATACGTACGCGTGCGCGGTTTCCGAGGGGACCGAGCGCGGCGGTGCTCGTGCCGTTGTTTGTGGGGCGGTCGGGGGATTTGTACGTCGTTCTCAGTCGGTGCGTCCTCGTCCTCACTCTTCCGTCACGTTTCTTCCTTTCTTTCCTTCCTCCCCTTTTTTCTCGTTTTCCATTCCACTTCGTTTCGTGAAAGCGGGGATGTTGATTCGGAGTAGACGCTCTGACGCGCTCAAGACGTTTGCGGGTGACACGGCGTTGCCGGGGGGCAAGATCGACGTGCAGGATCTGACGGTGGAGGATGCGGCTGTGAGTTGTAACTCGTGCTCGTCTGGTCGTTTATTTTCGTTTCGTTGGCGTTCTTCTGATATGACCCTTGTATGCGTCATGATAGCGACGTGAAGCTTTCGAGGAGGTACGTTTCGGTTCGTTCGTTCGAGGACTGAGGGACGACATCGGGCGTTGGGCTAGATTGGGCTACCTCGGGACAAGGAGAAACTACCGCTGTTGTGCGTGATGGAGCCCCATTTGGCAAAGGGTGAGATATTGGTCACACCGTGCGTGATTGGGTTTATTCCTCATCATTGTTGGTTATCTCGGGTGCTCACCATTAGCCGCCGTTTGCTAGGGTGGTCGTCCTCATCCTCGATTATGGCTTACAGGTGCGTTTTCCCATGTACCGTTTGTGCCTCGTGTTGACCCGCTTTCGTATGATCACAGCCTATCTTGAACTCTTCTGAAGTGACGTCGATATTCGCACAGCCGTTGATCTCGTTCCTTTTGTCGACGCCTTACCTATCGAGCGGTCGCACGGGAGGCCCGAATAATCCTTATCACACATTCATGGACATCCCCTGGAGCGACGGCGGTGCGGTTCGCTTGCACAGGTTCCGCACTGGTCGTGAAGAAGAGGGCATTAAACCCGTGTTCGGACTCACAGCGTCAGTCTCCCACCCATCCGCGCTACGCACCGATTGCAAAGAAAAAGGGTAGACACTCACACCGTTATGTACGCACACAGGGCTATCCTCATCAAGACGGCGACCATCGGGTACGGACGGACGCCCGAGTTCGAGGTTCAGCCTCCCAACGCACCTACGCCCGCCCAGCAGATTGCGTATGCGCTCCTTACGCCTGCGAATCCCCTCCGTATCGCGTGTGGTCGGGAGGGTATCGACGCGAACAGGACGGCTGCTCGGGTGCTTCGTCCGCCTGTTGTGGCGAACGCTGCGCGGACGATCGAGTGGGAGAAGATTGGGATGCAATGGAAAAAGTTGATGGATGGTGACAATGCAACGGACGTCTCTTCCCGGACCAACGCCGCAGCTGGCAAAGCAAGGGGATCCGGTAGCGAAGGTATGCAGGGGCGTATCGAGGAGATTAAGAAACGGGTTCAAGACCAAATTCGTGGCGGGAGTGGAGAGGGCATGGAAGGACTTGATGCCAAAATCGAGGAGTACAGGAAGCAGGTGCATGAGCGCAAGGAACGGGCGGAGGGGAACGGCGAGGAGCGCAGAGAGTGTGGGGAGGACTGTCGGGATGCGATTCCCGATACGGCCAAGCTCGGGGAGTTTCTCGACAAGACGCGGGATATGATGAACGAGCGGATGGAGGAGGTCAAGGGTGATGAGAATAAGCTTGCCAAGGCGAGGAAGGTATACCCGAAGATCGTGGAACGGGTGAAGAGGCAAATCGAGGAGGCTCGTAACGAGGACGGCGAACTCGATCACGGGGTGCTGTTTGCCATGATCCCCAAGGAGGGTCAGGAGGGTTTGAAGGGTGGTATCAAAGCCGGTAAGGAAGGAATCAAGAGAGGGAAAGGCCACGTGGATGATGACGGGGGGAGAAATCAGGGCGTAGAGAGTGGGAAGGAAGGCACGCGGAGAGGGTTGGAGAAGATGAAGAAGTACATCGGTAAAGGCGGGGATGGCTACAACCCCGAGCAGACCTTGCCCGGGAAACGTGATGCCAAACTGTGATCCATGCAATACCCTTCACCATCAATAGGATATTGTAACCTACCGTATCGATGATTAACCGTCTCATCCACATATTCTTTTATTCGCTGGTTACAGAACCAAGTTCTCATGCCATTCGTGTACTACGATATACCTCTAAGACCATGGCTATCCTATCCTGTCCTTGCCTGTGGGAGCCCCGGTCCCAAGGACTAGCGCATCTCCGAAGTCCAGCGGGGGCACCCTCGGCAAATCCCCATCCCTGTCCCGTCGCAGTGATCTAGTAACCCGTCCCGACATGGACAGTCCTATTGGCAAGCCGACGGGCCTAAAAACCGATCATCCTGCGGAACCGACAGCCGCGTTGGTATACTAGGGTGCAATATCAGTATCAAGCGGGTCCGAGTCCTTGGTATTTATTCAGCGAGTCACATCGTCTGCCCAATCCCTTCGATCACATTGGTCGTCTCTGTAGGGCTTACTTCCGGTTGATTCAAGCGAGGAAGTTGGAAGGGTCAACGTCTGTTGGAAGGACAGACGGAACATTAATGTTAAAAGTTGGCAGACGGACGTCGTGATTTCATAGGTCCGACTCGAATGGAGTTGCTGATCATGCCCGGAGCTCTCCAAGCCACCCCGGTGGTGGCAGTGAACTCCGACGGGGACCAATTGAAGACTTTACGACAACGTTCTTTTCAATCTTAGTTGTGCCGCCAACGTAGGTGTAAGTGACGCAGGGTTGATTCTATTAGAGGTACCTCAGATTATACACAACTTTTACTGTCCGTGTTCTGGATCGGACCGGTGACAAAGTAAGAAGTTCGCGTAATGTGCATATATAAATAGCCTTGCTACACATTTGGCGCCGATGACTCCGTTTTGCTAATGTGCATTATGAGAATTTCAGTTGTAGCCTCAACATAAGCGCCAAGTCACATCTTCAACGGACTCGAGCGGAGCCAAAATGGGGCTTATGATAGCCGAGTCAAACCCGAACTATGTAAACCCTTAATTTCCTCTTTGACTAACCGAGCTTGTGGCCGAGTGGTCGGGCTGTGACGTTACCTCCCCATCCTGTAGATTTAAACATGCTCAACCTCACATTCTCGTTGTCACACATCCAAGACAGTCACTCGTGACCACGATTCTGCCTTCACCGTCAAGATGTCTTCAGGTGATGTCAACTTGAATGCGACAGCTCCTGCGTATGCAGCTGCCGTCCGCGACCTCCGCAACCATAGCGGTATGATCTAGAGACGTACCGTTTTGCTTGGTGCTAATACGAACCCAAGTCGCATGTCTCACTTTGCTGGTCTGGGATTACTTTACAACATTCGACAAGGATGTTCAATATATTTGGGCGTGCGTGTCAAGTCTGGTCGTCTTTCAGGTCAGCTTGCTGACACTGTCTTTTCGACGTCCACAGTATGCGGAATCGAAACCCGTTGAAGTGGGTGTACTTCCTCCTTCGCTATGTTGTGATACTCGCATCCATGTGAGTGCACTGCAACGCATCCCATATCCATCTCGTCGAAACTCAGTGATTTCAATATAGAATCCACAACTGGTTGATTGGAGAATTAGCAGATGGCAGTAACCCACACATTCTCTGCAGCATATGGCACAGATATGTCGCAATTTTCTCGCAGAGTCTTGCAACTTTGCTGGAGTTTATTTTGGCCTCTCGCGGCAAGTCTAACGTGATTTCTTTGAGACGTCTGGCTGAACAAAGCCCACAGTATTTGCTTTATATAATCGATCCAAACGGATAGCCTGCCTATTGTCGATTTTGATCTTGACTGAATTTGCGGGGACGATGAGAATGCTGTGGTTGCAGAACGACTTGGCGTTTTACCAAACGTGCCTTCTAACACGATTTACCAAGAATGGAGAGTATCAAAAGTGAGTCCTAGCTCCCATTGCTGCGAGTGCGTATAACCAACGGGCTTGCTTAGCATATTAGTGTTCTCCGTCCACTGCGTGCTTGTTGGCTTGACGTTGTTCAAGTACTTCGTTTTCAGAGCAGGTTGGGGTAGGGTCCCTCTCGTATCACTCGTGGTTCGTGAGGGCAGCATGATGTATGCTACCATTACTTGTGAGTAGACGTTACCAGCGACAGTCGGATCAGTTAGTTCAATACTGATTTGATTTCCCAGTCGTTCTCTTATCCGTGTTCGTCATATGTGGCTTGAGGAACGAGCGAGAAACCATTGTCTTTTTGTTCGTGTTCCTTTTTAGCGTTGAGTGTTGCTAATGCTTAGCCATTTCTTTTTGTCTTTTCTGCAATTCAGCTGGGTCGTGTCTGTGTTTAGTATCTTGGTACGTTCAGTTTGATCTTGGGAATGCGCTCATTCGTTAACATTGTATCTAGGGGTGTCGCATGATACTAAGCATGGAGCGCTTCGCAAGAAAGGAGATGTCGTTAGACGACCCAATCTTCACCAGCCAAATTAGCATGGCACCAATTGAGTCCAGTAACTATGTAGTCCGGGATGTCTAAGTCCCAGTGCATACAACTTCATCTGACTCCGCCGTGACCGAGTGGCAAGCCACAATGGACAGTTTGCAGGACGACTCCTGATTTGACTGGGCACACCTTTTCTTGTTCTTGAGAAATGGGGTCACCATGGTGAGATCTGTGAAATCTTGCTTGGCAACAGCCCATCTCGCTTCGTGTGGTTACCGCTCGCTGCTATCGATTGATCACCCGGTGCAGAGGTGGATGGGGAGGAGATTTTTTTTATCAGCAAGAACCACATCAGTGACCTGTGATAGGTACGACCCCGAGCTACCGGGACTCTTCCGGGTTTCTACCAGCGTTCGCTCGTTCCCATGTGGTGACACTAAACGAAGGCTCATCCTGACGCAGATCCTCATGGCGCCTCGGAATGGGTTCCCCGCGGGATGACTCAACAAACAAGGTTTCTGATAACAGCCTCGTATTGACATTTATAAAATTCCCGAGACCGACACAGCTATCCGTCGGATCTTCAAGCTTCAGACGTCATCGCAGTCAGTTTATTTTGTGTCCGGAAGAGGTGAGACATTTTTTGTGGATCCGGCATCCGTGGTTAATGCAAATGATTGCTTGCCGCGTCTCGGCAGGATGTTCTCCGAAACAATATTATTGGCACGTTGACCGGGGCGCAGGAGATTGGGTACCCCTGAGCAACTCCATTGCCAATCCTTTGGTTGGCTCGCTTACAGAGTCACACTCACCTTCCGCTTCCATTGGTAGGCCTCCCTATTTCGTTCCTTGAGCCGATTGTGTGCGTCTAGGCACACCAAACACTCTTGTCAGCGATGATGAACGCGGCGATATCATGTTCACGGGCACCGTGACGGAACCGCAGGAGACCAATGAGCCGGTCAAGAAGGCTATATGAAAGGGTGCGTCACCGTCCGGGAAGTACCTGTTGGGACGAGATGTCTGCCCCGCTTCAGCGTTATATTCCCGTATGACCTGCTAACAGTACACTCAGACGAGGGCACTTGTTGACTTGTTATATATACTTGCACGTAGCGAGGCCAATCTTTCCACCTCGATGGCTACACTCACTCATCTTCACATTAACCGCGGACACATGCAGGAGAACAGGTCTGCCTATCCGGCCGCCATCTGCCAGTGCGGCCAGCCACACAGGTAGCCTTCGTGTGGATTTTCTTCGCATGAGGTTGCCGAGCACCCCCAAATCCTATAAGATTGTGCTTCTAACCCGCAAGTTCGTTACCCTTGTTGAGTTCCTTGGTCCTTACATCATGCATTTCAACGTTCATCTACCCTTCTTGCCCATCTTCCTCGCCATGAGTGGCGTCCTTGCCCAATCAGCTGCCGAGCCCGTCAGTGGCATGCCTGACGTTGCCTACCCCTCTTATGGTGGTGCATTCGTGTTCTGCAGTGGTCCAGACTGCGCAAGCACATGTGCGATTGTTGACGGCACGTATCTAGGTGGTATTGAAGACGAGGGGGAGTACGACCCGAACGACATGACCTTCCAGTCTGTTCCTAAATATGATTGCGGATGTACAACAGCACTGGCGTTGGGACGAACTCATGTCGCTTCACGCGACTCTTCGTTGATACTACTACCGTGAAGTGAGAATAATCCATCGTGAATCTTAGCTACACGGTCCCTTCTCGTCACCACGTTGATCTCTAGTTTGTGAGATTGCGCTTCACTTGTGTAGTAGGGCGATTTCAAACCCAGGTAATAAGATTTTCAAACTCAGGCTAGGTAACCAAGCCGAGCACTGTACTTCGGGCCGATCGTATTTCTTCCGACACTTGCGCCCTATCTATCCCTTCAAGTCTATTCAAACCGCTCCCTTCGACGTATACCATCCCAATTGTTTCTATCCAGTATGTTCTCTGGGAAGATGTCGAGGGGTACTGTCCTTCCTGCATCTCCCCGTCATGTTAGAGCTTAGAGTCTGGCGTCGCCCATTCCGGCACCGAATTAATGCCACGGAGGAATACGCCGCTGCCTTGTTTCTTTCATACTGATTTGTGGAAGTAGCAATACTAGCACAAAGGCTTTTGCATCCATTGCCGCGAAAGCCGCCAGGAATGATTGTCATCAATTCAAGTAGACATGCGCTCACGATACATGTCAAATCAACCAACGCGACCCGGTCGATAGTGACACGAGTCCGTGCTGCAAATCGAATAGGGGGAACGGTGAGTGGGATGTCACATGGGTCCATTGAGCTTGGATATCTTACATTGTTCAAGTCCACGAATGCTTGTGTGCTCGTATCGGGCTGTCTCGTTACAACCTCACCACCGACCACTGCATTAGCAAATATTTCAACCCCTCGCCCGTCTCTACCCTCACCAACTTTGCGTCGACCTTGACCTTTCCCTTGGCAAACACCTCGCCGTCCCAGAGATCAGTCCAGGATTGGAGTGAATGGCAAAACACGTCAAATACCCTTCCTTGATGTTTCGTTTCTCGTACTCACCAATGTGTTGGCCACATATGATGGAGCCGGATTGGGCTGATAACAAACCAGTGAGTGCTCGTGCCAGGTACCACTGTCTCTCCTCTGAGAACACGTAGAAGAACCTCGACACGTTGATCACAGAACAATGGCCTGCGAACGGGTTCAACGACGTCAGCGAGGAAAGGTTTGGTATCTCCGTCGATGGGACTTGTTCAAATGGAGGGATGATTTTCAACATGTTTGAATCGAGTGCATCTCCTATGACAAAGTTGACCGGGTAGAAAGCAGGGGTTGTCTTGAACAGATTATGGCCCAGATCAGAGAACTCTGGGTGGTGCCAAGGTTAGTCAATCATCAACTACGTTTTAGATCGTCGTGTCTACCTCTCCTAAAACCGAAATTCACGATATTCCGGAACGGGAAATCGTCAGCTGCAATCTTTCTCCCATCCACACCGACTGAGTGGATGCCAGTCAGTCCACCGGTACTAGTAAAAATTATCCAGGAAATACTGACAACAGGCACCAACATCTAGGAAAATAGCATTTGGGCGTTCTCGACCGAGCTTCAGAATGCTCCCATACATCGATCCGGTCGCGATTTCAAGGTCGGTTAGACTTCAGCATCCCCCCGACCAAAGACGAAGGAATTCGATCTTTACTGGATAAACGAGAGTGACCTAATGCAGTGGTGCGGGAAAATCTACACTTCGAACTTGGCATATCAACCCGGGGAACGCCAACTTGGTCCCCTACCTTGTACGCCCTCTCCTACACTCCCAAGATGTGTTGCTTGAGAGCTTCGCCGTCCTCTATTCCTGTCTGAGTTTTAAAGAATGCAGACTGTTCTGAGGTGTGTTTGTATGATGCAGACAAGGGTCTATCATTTGACTTGGTCGCCGTCGCGATCAGATCGCCCGTTTTGATGGAACGCGGCTGGTCGGGGGTAGGTGGCCCTCCATCGGGGAGTTGCGGATAGATAGCACTCGGCTAGTACGTGTATCTAGTTTTTGCAACCCATTTGATTGAGGGTGGAAGTATGTGTGACTGAGCACTCTCGAAAGAGTCGTTCGATCACACGGCGAAGAGTCTCTAATAGAACTGAACTACTAGATAAAGCCTTAGATTGAAGGGACTAAGGGGAGGTTAGGTTTATATAGTTGCAATCTAGTCGCTATAATAGTAATCCAATCCTTGGAACTTGTAAACAGTTGAGTTGAGACGACAGTGTAGATTCCAAATCATTAGCGCTGGTGCCTAGGAGTGCTCGATTTCATTATGTAATCTCTCTCTTCAAAGTCGGCCAATCCAAACCCTGGCAAGCCACGACGGACCACACTTGTAAGACAGCTCCTGGTTTGACCGAGCGTACCTTTTTTTGCTATCGGGAAACTGGGTTTCCACGGATCACGATGAGACCTATGACATCTTTTTCGAAGTATCGCATTTCGTGCGGCC
This sequence comes from Neoboletus magnificus, assembly GCA_003316145.1. Taxonomy (NCBI): domain Eukaryota; kingdom Fungi; phylum Basidiomycota; class Agaricomycetes; order Boletales; family Boletaceae; genus Neoboletus; species Neoboletus magnificus. The sequence goes on along the minus strand of QFEI01006929.1, from coordinate 13,876 downwards.
ACCGCCTGCTCCCATCGATTGGTTATGGTACTCAAAGGTGTGTGGGGAGGAGGCTGCTTATCAGCGAGAGCCATCAGTGACCTGCGATAAGGTATGACCCGACGGACCAGCCGAGCTACCGGGACTCTTCCGGGTTTCCGCCAGTGTTTGCTCTTTCCCGTGCGGTGATAACGAAACCCCATCCTGACGCAGATTCTCATGGCACCCAGGAACAAGTTTTCCCGCGAGACAACTCAACAAACCAAGCGTTTTTGGTAACAACCTTGCTGGTCGATCAATATCTATAAAGGTGCAGAAACCCAGTCCATTAAATGTCCGCTTCTATAACCCTCATATGTTGTCAGGTACCTATATGTTTTCTCTTGTTCCTTGAGCTGATTGTATGGATATAGGCACACCGAACGTACTCTCCTGTCGATGATGGTGAATGTGGCGATATCGATATCATGTTCACGGGCACCATGACAGAGCTGCAGGGGATGAATGAACAGTCGGGAAAGCTGATGCGAAACGGAACTGACAACTTGCACCTTCCGAGGAGTACCTTCTGGGGTGAGACTGTTTGTCCTGCTTCAGTATTATATTCCCATATGACCTGCTAATAGTATACTCAGGCGAGGGCGCTTGTTGACTTGTTGTATATACTTGCAAGTAGCGAAGCCAATCTTTCCACCTTGGTATCCGCACTCAGTTATCTTGTCACATTAACCGCGGACAGATATGCAGAAGACAGGTCAGCCTACCCGGCCGCCATCCGACAATGGAGCCAGTCACAAAAACGATCTTCACATGGGTTTTCTTCGCATGAGAGTCTTGAACACCTAAAATCCTATAAAATCGTGCTTCCAACCCGCAAGTTCGTTACCCTCGTTAACCACCTTGGCCCTTTGCCCCATGTATTTCAACGCTCATCTACTCTTCTTACCCGCCCTCTTCGCTATGAGTAGCGTCCTTGCCCAACCAGCTGCCGTGGCTACCGGTGGCATGCCTGACGTTGCCTACCCCTCTTATGGCGATGCATTCGTGTTCTGCAGCGGCCCAGACTGTGCAGGCACATGTGCGATTATCGATGGGGAGTATCTTGGTGCCATTCAAGACGAGGGGGAGTACGGCCCGAACGACATGACCTTCCAGTCCGTTTACTGGTATGATCCGGAGAGCGCTCCCTGGGTATTCACCGTGTGCCCCGACCCATACAACCCAGGCTGTGATGGTTCACCAACCATCGGGCCAAACACCTGCTACAATCTGTACTATGACGGTGCTCTGTTTGGCTACGATTACTATGGGTACACGTTGACCCCGGGTTGGGGTGCTCCATAACGTGTAGAGGGGTATTTATATCTCCTCACGCAGTTTCTTGACAAATCAGCTTACCTGCATGCAGGGTTGCGGGAAGGACTGCACCAGGAAGTAGAGAAGAGAGGTGAGAGTGTGGGAGAGATATATCACTGCTTTTACCCTCTCCATTGATCTCAACTACATATTCTAGTCCGGGGAAGTTCTAAGTAGGATTGTGGATGTACAACCGCGCTGGGGTTGAATATGATATCGGAACAGATTCACGTTGCTGCACGCAAATCTTCGTTGATACAGTAGTAACATCACGAAGTCAGAATATTTGGTTTGTTTAGGTGTCTCCAGGTGACATTCTCGAGGTGCTAGATATGCGACAGCAGCGTGGTGTGAATGACTGAATCGATTGAACTTTCGGCACCGTGCCCTTGCATGATGGGCGCTTGAGCACGGGAATTCATGCATAATTTTTCAATGAGTCATCATCGTATCATGGTATAGAACCGATTTCGATGTCCGTTTCGCGAGGCATCACCTTGGTAATAAATTGGTATGACTCCGTGATGCAGGTTGTCATGTAGATACTTACAGTCGCACGAGCAGGGCTGCCAGTATCGGGACGCGAATCCGTCTCGTCCTTTCAGTCCATCACAACTCAGCCCATCTTCCTTAGCGCCTCTTTCATTCATGATCTCCTCCGGCGTAAATACCTGCTTCTCAATTTCCCTCTCCAGTCTTGTCGGGGACCTACTAGCCCTCTTCTTCCGTCTACACGAACATTTTTGCTCACTGGTGTGACTCCCCCGTCACTTGTGCAGTAATGCCCTGCCCACCGTGTGGGTTGACAAGCTCCAGCGCACGATCCCCGAGACATGCCCTGATTCTGATTCAATAACGGCGAGTTCGGAGGAATCTAGGAAGGTGATGAAAACATCTTGGATGGGAGTTTCGCGGCCATGCTGGGGGCGGAGAGTGTGAGGGGGCAGGCCAAATCAGTTCCATCACCCGTTCTGATCCGTGTTTTTGAAAAGGCACCGGTGGACTCCAGGGAACTGGCATGGCAAAGATAGTGATACAATCGTCCAAATGCCCTTACTCGCGGAGGCGTCCCACAACCCACTGCCGACTGGGCTTCCGCAACGCGCGTCAATGCCTTGGCAAGCTTGACCCGTTGCACGTGTCGTGTTAGGGAGAACGCAACCATTAAACGATCAGTGTGTAATTCCTGTGAAATACTCTTCCATCCTGACGAAGTATATATTTGGGAGCGACGGCTTGGGATCTAATGCATAATTGCTCACCGCATCGCAGCGTAACATTATTTGCAACAATATTGTTGGCGCGTTAACCGAGGCGAAAAAGATCGACACCTTTGTACAACTTTCCATTGCGAATCCTTTGGTTGGCTCGCTTGCATCACACTCACTCCCCATTTCCCTTCCAGGGTCTTTGTGCGTGATTAGGCCTCCCCATAACTTACCTATTCCATTGAACCGATTGTGTGTCCAGGTACACCAAACGCTTTCTCCTGTCGACTATGGTGAGCGTGGCAATATCATGTTCATGGGTACTGTGACGGAACCGCAGGAGATCAATGAACCGGTCGAGAAGGCTATGTGAAAGGGTACTGACACTTTGCACCGTCTGGGAAGTAAGGTAAGACATTTGTCCCGCTTCAGCAACGCATTCCTGCATGACCTGCCAACGATACACTCAGGCTGGGGCACTTGTTGACTTGTTATATATACTTGCAAGAGCGACGCCAATCTTTCCACCTTGATGGCTACACTCGCTCGCCTTGTCGCATTAACCGCGGACACATGCAGGAAGATAGGACAGCCTACCCGGCCGCCATCTGACAATGGGCAGCCACAGAAGTGACCTTCGTGTGGGTTTTCTTCACATGAGAGTGCCAAGCACCCAAAATCCTATAAAGTCGCACCTCCAATCCACAAGTTCTTCAACGCTCATCTACTCTTCTTGCCCGTCCTCTTCGCTATGAGTGGCGTCCTTGCCCAACCAGCTGCCGAGGCTAGCGGTGGCATGCCTGACGTTGCCTACCCCTCTTATGGCGATGCATTCGTGTTCTGCAGCGGCCCAGACTGTGCAGGCACATGTGCGATTATCGATGGTACATATTTGAACGCCATTGAAGGCGAGGGGGAGTATGGCCCGAATGACATGACCTTCCAGTCTGTTTACTGGTATGACACCTTGAACGCCGACTTGGTATTCACCGTGTGCCCCGACCCCTACAACCCAGGCTGCGATGGCTCACCAACCATCGGGCCAAACACTTGCTACAATCTGTACTACGACGATGCTCTATTTGGCTATGATTACTACGGATACGTTACGGGCCCAGGTTATGGTGCTCCTTAATGTGTAGAGGGGTATAGATCTCTTCACGTGGCTTCTTGAGGCATCAACTTACCAGCATACAGGGTTGCGGGGAGGACTGCACCAGGAAGGAAAGGAGGGAGGTTGGAGTGTGGGTGAGACACATCACTGCTTCTATCCTTTCCACTGGTCTCAACTAGATGACCTAGTTCGGAGAGAATCCTAAATAGGATTGCCGATGTACAACACCATCGAGGCTCGATACGATATTGGAACAAATCCACATCACTACGCGCAAATCTTTTTGGTTGATAGTACTACCGTGAACTCCATCATAAATTCTGGTTACATGGTCCTCCATCCTCTCGTCAAGTTTATTTGCGATTCGTGAGATCGCGTCATAACTACGGAGCGCCGTACCCTTTTTGTGCCAATGTTGTACTTGAACGTTTGAACTACAACACATCCGCAGTGCTAATTTCAAACCCAGGCGGCGGAGCAGTATTCCCCATTCCAACGCCACCATATGTTCCACCTTCCGACACCCGGAGTTCCCCCTCTCGGAATGTTCGCACAGGTCCCGCCAATCGCCAAAGCCAGTTTACCGTACTACCCTATTCACTTCTTTGAGTCTATTCAAACCATTGCCTGCGACGTGTGTTGCTTCATTGGTAGCTATCCAGTATGTTCTCTGGGAAGGTGTCGGCAAGTGTTGTCCCCCTTCGTGTATGTCTACGTCACGTTAGAGTCAGGTGTCGCTCATGCTGGCACCGAGCCAACGCCGGGGAAAGATATGCCGCCGTCTTGTTTCTTTCATGGTGATTCTTGAAAGTAGCAATGCCAGCACGTTTTGCATCCATTGCCATGAAGGACGCCCAGGAACGGTTGTCACCAATTTAAGCAGGCATCCACTCACGATACTTGTTAAACCAACCAACGCGACATGGCAGTGGTCTGTCGTAGCTAACGACAGAAGTCCGTCCTGCAAGACATGCCACGGAAGTTTCTTGACCGAGCATGGAGGAACGACGAACGGGATGCCACACGGATCCGTTGAACTTGGATATCCCGTACGTTATTCAGGTCCATGAATCCTTGTGTACTTGCGCCGGACTGTCTCGTTTACAATCTCACCACCGAGCACTGCATCAGCCAATATCTCATCCCTTCGCCTGTCTCTACCCTCACTAACTTTGGGTCGACCTTGACTTTTCCCTTGGCGAACACCTCGCCGTCCCAGACATCAGTCCAGGATTGGGGTGAGTGGCAAAACATGTCAAATACCCCTCCTCTATATTCTTGATGCACGATTCGTTTCTCGTACTTACAAACATGTTGGCCACATATGAGGTCGATCAGCCATCAGCTACGCTTTAGATTGTCATGCCTACCTCTCATAAAATCGATATTCCCGATATTCCCGAGCGGGAAACCGTCAGCTGCAACCTTCCTCCTATCCCCACCGACTGAGTGGACACCAAGGTATCAGTCCACCAGCACCAGAAAAATTATTAGGAAATACTGACAACCGGCACCAACATCTAGGAAAATGGCACTCGGGCGTTCTTGACCCAGCTTCAGAATGCTCTCATACGCCGGTAGGGCTGTGATTTCAAGGCTGATGGGACTCCAGCATCCAACGACCAACGACGAAGGAGTTCGGTCCTCACTGGAGGAACGAGAGTGAGCTGATGCAGTGGTATGGAAGAATCTACACATCGAACGCTTAGTTCACTTGGCTTGGTGCGTCGACCCGAGAACACAAACTCAGTCCCTCACCTTGTACAACTTTTCCTGCACTCCCAAGATATGGATATGTTGCTTGAGTACTTCGCCGTCTTCTATTCCTGTCTGCGCTTTAAAGAACGCAGATTGTTCTGGGGAGAGTTTGTAGGATGCAGACAAGAGCACAGTATCTGGCTTGGTCGCCGTCAGAATGAAATCATCCACTCTGATAGAACGCGGCTAGTCAAGGGTAGGTTGTTCGTTCATCAAGAAGCTGCGGATGAACAGCCCTCGGGCCTCGGCTGAACATGTACGTATCTGGTTTTTGCAACACATGCGTCGATTGTCCATCGGCTGATACTTTAGATTCCCGTTCATTGAACTTGGGTTGTTCCTGGGTCACATCAATGTAGCCATCCGGTGGGGATAGGGAACCGGTGTTGGTCTGAATCCCGATCATAATGCGGATCGTTGGTCATCATCGTGGATAGCATTTGGGATCGGAGTCACGCTTTCAACTTCATATCAACAGTGACATAGCCAAGTGACCTTAACTGTTATTCGCACTGCTAGAGGCTGTACGTACATGGTAGCTTGTCTCAGACCCGTGCAGAAGCTCACTGGTA
>QFEI01006921.1:0-12764 GCA_003316145.1 Neoboletus magnificus | reverse complement strand
TTTTCGATTGTGGACTCGCGAGGTGCACGACCCGACCCCCTACCACGACCCAACTGGAACGATATCCTCTTGTGTCGCCCCGACAAGGACGTTTATTACCTTGCATATGACAAGACCGAGCTATCATTATAGGTCAAGCTGGGCATTGACCACCGGACTCATTCCTGGACTCGTTTGTACCACGACCTCGAACCGCAACATCTTACTAATCATGTAGCACACGCTCATTTCGGCCATTCAAATCTCAAAATCTTACAACGGTTTTATATTATATTTATCAACTTTGAATAATTTCTGGGATTCCGAACTAACTCGGGACCGTGCGTACATACACAGTCGTCTTAACCATGCTTGTTTTAGTTATACCTATTCGCCTAGCTACTGTTGAACTATCACATACCCAATCACTCGTTTAGAGACTAGGTTTAGTCATGTTCGGCATGGCATAAGTCCAGCCCAGACAAGACGAAATTTGAGGTGCATCAAACGTGACAAGTAAGACGATAAGTAGACTCCAGCACCGAAAACGTTGCAATGCGTTTTCGCACGTCTGGAACGGCAGATGTCATCTGAAGAAGAACTTGTTCTCTGACTTGACTCGTGTTGGACTTTGATGCGATCGTGGTTTGTCGTTCTGTCTAGCCTCGGAGAGGATCTGAGCTGCCCTGTCCTTCTCTTCTTGTCTTCTTTTCGTGATCCAGTCTTCTCTGCTCCTTCTTTCCCTCTCTGCTAGCCGGGCCCGCTTCTCTCTCGATGGCTCCCATTTGCTCCGTAATATCCGGCGGACAGCTTCTGGACTGATCTTAAACTTGTCCGCGAGCACCGCGCACGAGAATGTGTCCTTGTCGAACGCGTGCAGGGAACGAAGTCCGTCCATGGCATCGCGCGACAGTTTACGCGTGGGGTTCCAGCCATCCGGAAACGCCTCTTTGATCCTTTCGCGGTGCCGTCGCCACTGCTCAGGGGTTGGAGCTGCACTGGGTTTTTTGGGGGGTGGTGGTGGTGGTCCGTCCTCGCTCAGATCGGGGGACGGGGCGTCGTCGTCAAAGAGAAGGGAGGTGGGTGGAACGTGTCCGGCTAGTTGCCAGTTACGGGGTGGGATGCGCTGCGAGTAGAGACGACGCCCGGCGACGGAGAGGACTTGCTGGATTCGCAGAGACATGGTCAGTGTCGACGAGGCCGTTCACACTCCGCGATATTAGCTGTCGGCATCTCCCGATCAAGGGCTGATGGTGAGTGCGCGGCCAACCTTTTTTTGACCCAGGCGCTCAAGCATGGCGGACGTGTCGGACGCAGAGATCAACCAAGGTCAGCCCCGCTCTCGTCGACGCGTTAGTTGTGGTTTGAGCCAGCATCGTGTTCGCTGATCCTCCAGCCTACTTGGACGTGCGTTCTGACAAATCCGATACGAACTGGTTGCTTTTGGATTATGAGGTCAGGGTGACCTTTCCCCCTTCACTGTGGCTGGACCTCACACGCCCTCCCCGCACGCACTAGTCCGATCGCTCAGACAAGCTCGTAGTCACAAAGACAGGCACACGAGGCCTCTCAGAGCTCAGAGATGCTCTCGATGACTCCAGGGCCTCTTACGGTTATGCACGCGTTACTTATTCCAATGACAAAGAATCCCAACGCGAAAAGTTCATTCTCGTGGTGTGGATCGGATCTGGCTGCAAGGTGATGCGAAAAGCAAAGGTCGGTCTCCCGGTCCTCCGTTTACGTGCGACACCGCGTGTATCTGTCAGACCATCGGCACTCCGTTGTGTCCTTTTCCCTGAAGCATATCACACACCCATTCTACCCTAGTTGTAATGCCAATATGTCCGTCAACTCACTTGTTCCTCTGCACACTCTAGATTTCCGTCCATACAGGAAACGTCAAGCAAGTGCTGCGTGTTTACTCAATCGAGGTGGCCGCTCGCGAAAGGGACGACTTGAAAGAGGACCCCATCGTCTCTAGGCTGCGTAAAGTGAGTGACAGATTCCGAATGCAGCGTATTTACCCTTCCTTCCTGATACATCCATCCAACGTAGGCCGGTGGCGCGAGTTACGACGGAGTATAACATGTATCCTTATTGGTCTACCTTGCGCGCGATGCTGTACAATCATGTATGTCAAATCTCCACCAGAGCTGCCGGATCACGGATCGGTGGCAACTGAGTTGACACCGCCGCGAGACTCGGCGAGAGAACAGGGAAAGGTCGCCTATTGATCATGCTGCATTAACTTTCTCCAAAGTGGGCCCCACCACAGGGGTAAAGTATTCAGTTGGCGACCAGGGCAAACCTTGCTAGGCCTTGGATGCCCTCGTCTGTCAACCGCATGCCCATCCAGCCGTCCATTCGCTTAGCGGACAAAACTTTTTCGTAGAATGCGATGGAAGGCTCGTTCCACTGCATATGTCTGAATGAATTCCCAAGCGTGGTTACACCAGGCACGTGCACCCACCGTGAGTACGGACCAATCGAGACGTCCGCAATTCTGTCAGGGAGAGAAGAGAGGCCGTTGGCCCAAAGTGGAGAAGTAAAAAGCAAGATACCTTTTCTTGTGCCACCTTGCCGAGCTCGGCGAACAGAGCCTTGCCAATTCCTCTATTTCTGGCCTCTGGCTTCACAAACAAGTCCTCGAGCTGTGTCGAATCACCATGTCAAGGATGGACGTGGTGACTGTGCGCACGAACGCACATACAGCCCTGGTCTTCCCGTCCAGGTGGAAAAGTTGAAAAAGTAGAGGGCCATGCCAAGGGGCACACCGGGCCCCGTGGGAGTGCCTTGGAACGCGAGGAGAGCATGTGCGTAGCCCTTTTCAAAGACGTTTTCTCTGAACTACGGAGGGGGTGTGGATCCCGATCGTGATAGACGAGTGTGCCTACCAGTTCTCGAGTGGCCTTCGCGGACTCTGGCTCCTTCTCGTATGTGGCCTAGGCAGGGTTTGAGGCTGGTCGCACGGTGCAGGATAGGACATACGAGATCGCGGACAAGCTGTAGCAGGGTGTCCTGGGGGTACTCGGTTAGCGACGGTCGTGGCGGCGCCACGGGTACGCACGACGTCATCGACGGTGGCAGGGCGAATGTGGAATTGAGTGGAGGACATGGTGCAGAGATTATCTTATCTGCGCTTGCTGGGAATTGGGTGGGTCGTTTGTGTACACATGTTTGCGTGCAAACCTTGTTTGTAACTTTTCGTCGTACACCAGACACGTCCGCCCCTTCCCCCTTCCCCCGCAGGCATATCTGATCCTTGTCCACTGCCCCTCATGGATCCAGCAAAATTGGCGAAACTGCAGGCGCAGGCTGCAGCTAACCGGCTTGGTGAGCGATTTTTGGTCAGCCACGCACGCGGTGTCGCCATCCCTTCATCTCTGCATCTTTCCCTAAAATCATCGCCTCTAACATGTTCCAGGTGGAAAGGGTACCATGCGTCGGAAAGTCGTCCGGAAAACAAAGCCCTCCGCGGCACAAGACGACAAAAAACTACAGGCTGCTCTCAAGAAACTCAATGTACAACCTATTCCTGGAGTGGAGGAGGTAAACATGTTCAGAGAGGACGGAAACGTACTACATTTCACCACCCCAAAAGGCACGTCTTCTTCTTGATCCCATCCTAAATTAATTCCCGGTATGCATCGCCGATGTCTATTGTTTCTCCCATTACGACGTTCCGTCGGGGAGGAGATCTGGGATATTAATCTCGCGTTTCTATTTTCTCAACAGTTCATGCCGCGGTGTCCGCCAACACTTTTGCGATTTATGGCGCAGGCCATGTCAAGGAGCTCACAGAGCTGGTCCCGGGTATTCTAAACCAGCTCGGCCCTGATTCCCTCGCATCACTGCGCAAGCTCGCTGAATCCTACCAAGCAATCCAACAAGGCCAGCAGAGGCCAGCAGCAGGTGGTGCTGACGACGATGACGACGATGTTCCTGATCTCGTTGAGAACTTTGACGTCGAGGGCGAGCAGGCGGCGGCGGCCGATGACAAGGAAAAACTGGACGACGTGAACTGAGCATACATGGGGAATGCGTGGTTCGGGTTTGATAGCAAGGATTGATCCGTCATGTGGGTCTGTCGCTGGCAGGAAAGGGGGATTACCAAACAAAACCGGAATTTGGATGGTGATAACTCTTCTCGATTTCTCTTTCGCGCTTTCATGGCTTTCTCACCTTTCTTCTCTGATGTTCGACTTTTGGTCCGTGATGATTGTGTCAAAAGGTCTTGCACCCGTTCGCACGTACTCCTGTCTGTTCTTTTCTTCGTTGCACCTGTCCCCGGCCCTAACATCAATGTGCGCACTGTATTTCTTCCGGCGGCTGTGTGATTCCATCCAGGGTATTGTGGGCCTACGTTGGTAGCTCCCTTTGACCATGCGTTGCCCTAGTCAAAGGGGCTTTGGGTGGCTGGTTGATTGCTGCGGTCTGACTCCTCGCCCACCCCGCGGACAACACGCCACACGGAGAGACACATCCATTTCTTGAACGTGTTCCGCAGACCGTCGTGAAAATGTAATGCCATGCAAAAGCTCGACTGAATCAATACTTGAGACTAAGTAGTAGTCTTGCAGGCTTGTATGGTATAATAGCCAGAGCTGCTCGGGTTAACGTTCGACACTCCTGTTCGCAGTGCAAGTCTTCATACCAAGGCTAAGAGGTGCGCAGACAGGGGCAGGGGCAGGGACTTTGGGATTCAGCGTTCATTGTCGAACAAAGATCGAGACTGGAGAACCCAACTTGAATCGTTTCGCTGTGCAGCTCTGATGTTGCCTGCAGGATGGTCGATCGCGATCGTTGATGGCTCGTTCGTTCTCAGGCTGGCTTTTGGCCAGCTTGCGCCGCGTGACCAGGGCTTTGTCCCGTTGCCTCCGAAGCTCTGTAGTAAAACCACCCCTATGTATGTATTACATCCTCCCTGAAAATCACACCGTCATGTCAGATGATCTTGGAGTCCCTCACCCACGATCGATTGATTATTGACAATCGTGAGTGTTTATTAGTGTTCTTCCATAAAAATGGTGGTTACCGCGAGGCGGATCTTGTCTCCTTTGCCAACCAAGTCGACTGCTACGCAACTCCCCAGTTAGATCTCGCAGTTGGTTGTACCGTCCAATGCCTGGAAGATTCACTCGCTTTGAAACCCATGGTGAGTGACAACTCGTGTACCTTGTCATTGATGTCTCGTTCGACGTTGCGATTCTCTAGATGTCCGTTTCCCGACATCCCTAACGAGCGACGGAACTGATGCAATGTGAGTGACTTGTGCGTGACCTTTTTGATAGGGGTCACAGCCAAAGACTCGACTGAGTTCTTGATGCCGCCGTGTCACGCAGGAACACAGACTGCGACTACTCCGCGGCATGTGTGACGCTGTACACTGATTATGGCCTAGTGGGCCATGGGATGACGTTCACCATCGGTCGGGGAACTGATATAGTGAGTCATCGAGGTACTGCCCTTTTTCAGACGGCGATGGCGCGCGTTCCTCGCTCTTCTTCTTGTTCGAAAGTGGAATAACGCCGCCGCCACGAAGTGTCTGACCTGACCACAGCCACGAACGGGTGGTAGAAGGAGGCACATTGCCTGTGTAATGAACGCACGAGAGAGAGCGCGAGTTTCCAGCGCCTTGGGCTCCATTGCCCTCTTTCTTCCATACACTGCACTTGATGATCAACAAACGGTGATTGGTGGTTTCACCAACAGGTCTGTCATGCCATCCAGGTGCTTTCCCAGCGCCTAATTGGCCGCGACCCCGAGGAGTTTTTTGAGAACATGGGCGAGGCATGGGACTGGATGTCTGGTGACTCTCAGCTACGCTGGTAAGCATTCTCGATCTGATACGTCCGCATCGGATCGCGCGCGCTTCAAAAGTTAACTTTGCACGCATGCGCCCGCCGGCGGACGTTTTACGCTAGGATCGGCCCGGAGAAGGGTGTTATCCACCTCGCGCTCGCGGCCGTCAACAATGCGGTGTGGGATATGTTTGCAAGGTCGCGAAAAAAGCCGCTCTGGAAGCTTATTGTGGACATGACTCCCGTAAGTCGTCCCGTGTTTCTCACACGAATGGATCGAATTAGATCTCGAGTTTACATTTTGGTGCTGGCTGTTATGCCGCCATCAACCTCGCGGACGCGGAATCTAGGAGGAACTCGTCAATGCGGTGGCGTTTCGGTACATCACTGATGTACTCACACGGGAGGAAGCGCTAGCGATGTTGAAGGCAAAGGAAGGAGAAAAGCGGGAAAGGGAGGCATATGTGAAAGAAGTCGGGTATGTGCCACTCTACTCAATCGGCGGCTTATCAGCGATAACATGCGTGGTAGATATCCTGCGTATATTACGTCTGCTGGATGGCTCGGTGAGGTGGAGACGGATTTCAAGAAAAAAAAAGAGCTAATAATTCCTTTACTGTCTACCGCGCGCGATTTGATTAGGCTATTCCGATGAAAAGGTTGCACATCTCACGAAAGAAGCGGTCCAGGCTGGATGGACACACTTCAAGATGAAAGTCGGGGCCTCGCTTGAAGATGATTTGCGACGGGGGAGAATGATCAGGCGCATCATCGATGACCCAAAGAATTATCCTGCTGGTATGTGATAACTTGGCGATTAGGTGTATGTACATGACATGAGTTATCCGTCAGACAAGCCGCCCCGCAATCCCAATAGCCTAGAATTGAAAGGGAGGAACGCGGGTCCGATGGGGGCGGTACTGATGATTGATGCGAACCAGGTGTGGGATGTCGATGAGGCTATCAGATACGTGAAAGCACTGGAAGAAATCCGACCATGGTGTGTGTTGTCGTCGGGTGATGACAAACGCTGATGTGATGCGCAGGTTCATTGAGGAGCCGACGGCACCAGATGATATTCTTGGACATGCGGCCATTAGACGGGCACTCGCTCCGTACGGGATCGGGGTTGCAACGGGGGAGCATGCACACAACAGAATGACGTTCAAGCAGCTGTTCCAGGCAGAGGCGGTGGATGTCGCACAGATTGATGCGTGTAGGCTGGGTGGGGTGAGCGAAGTGCTTGGGGTGCTTCTGATGGCGGCCAAGTGAGTGGGACGGTTTCTCTGATGTCAGACTGTTGGTGATACGCCGGGGTGTGGTGTAGGTTCGGCGTGTTGGTGTGTCCGCACGCGGGTGGTGTCGGGCTCTGTGAACACGTTATTCACCTGAGGTGGGTGCCGGCAGTGAGACTGGGAAAGAAGGGGGCCGGCTGAGCAGGAATCGGCGTTTTGCAGTTTAATCGACTATATTGCGATCTCTGGGTCGATGGAAGAGAACGTCATCGAATACGCGAAGCATTTGCATGAGCATTTTGTGTACCCGTGCTCGATCAATGAGCAGGGACGATATGTCGTTCCGGAGAATGAGCAGGAAGGATACAGGTGAGCTGTGGCGTTGCGGATATGGGTGTGTTTCTGACACGAGAGCAGTACGGAGATGCACAGGGCCAGCATCGCCGAGTATGAATTTCCGCACGGGACGTATTGGAAGCAGAGATAGGGGCTATTTGTACATGTTTTGTAACAACGTATCACGTGATGACGTAGATGAGTCGACTTCGTCCCCAGTTTTTGATCTCTCCCGGACGATGGCGTACGACGAGCAGCGGCCATTCGCACGTCCCGTCCTCCACGCCGTCCCACACGGCGAGCACGATGCTCGGGCGATGTACGCCCGTGCCCAGTCCGTCGGCTTCCACTACACAAACCGCGCGCCGTCGCTCCCCGTCCCCTCGCCCTCGTACATGCCAGCCATCGCCGGGCCCTCTCGCCGACCGCTCCCCACCCCGCGCACCCGCCCCGAGTCGATGCCCCCGCCCCTCCGCCAGACCCCGCTCGTCGTGCAGGCACCCGCCCCGTCTCGTCCCGCCATCCTCGCACCCTCCGCCACCCTCGCCACGTCTCCGACGGCACCTCCGGCACGACGCCCCCTCCCTACCCCCGCCCTCACCCCCGCCAGATCGTCCACCAAGCACTCCAGCGTCGATCTCACAGCCAGACCCGCCAGCCCCGTCAAGTCCGCCATCGGCGTCATCAACTCCAACCCCGATCGCGATCTACGCATCCCCAGTTCCTTCTCCCGTCGCACCGCACCTCTCCCAGATTCAAACAACCCTCCTCCCCCCGCCCCCGCTGCCCCCTTCTCCACCCCGCCCCCGACCTGGCCCCGCTCGTCGCGCTCCGACGTGCACGAGACACAAGCATCCAAGCCTCCCTCGCTCTGGATCCGCAATCCTTCCCCTCCCTCCTCTGTGCCGATTGCTGCGAACGTAATTGAGCGCAGAAGCACCGTCTCAGGTGTCCCCCCACCGCGTCCCGACCCTCGCCGTGCAGAGAGCCCTGAGCGCGCACAGCCGGCCCGGCGGCTCCAGCCCTCTCCCCCTCGTCGGCCACTTCCTTCATCCCCCACCGAGCCACCTCGCGTTCCATCTCTCCTCCAGCGCGTGCCTGTTGCCTCGGAAGATGAATACGACACATCTTCACCCTCCGACGTTTCCTCGCTCTCTGACGAGGACGCGTACGAGCCAATGACTTTTGCTGATCCCATGCAGGTAGAGGACGACGATGAGCGCGAGATCGTGTTGGCAAGGGACGCGCATCCCCCAAGTCCCCAGTATGGAATCAGAGATTTGCCCACTCGTTCCAGGAGAGCTATCGCAAATCGTGACGACAGTCAGAACGCCAACGTAACCACTCAGCAGGAACAGACCTCCCGCGCGCGCCCCGTGCGTTCCACTACACTCCCTCGACCGCCCACTCCGACCTCGACCACCTCACAAGGTCAATCCCAAATCGCTGGCCTCCCACAAAGTCCACGAGCGCACATGTCGCCTCCGGCATCCGGTCCATTTGCACCGTTCTCTGATCGTAGTCCTGCTCCTGGTACATCCGCGATAGGGCCTCAGTCCCTCACCCTCCGCTTCGCCTCGATGGGTTTAGCGGAAGAACGCGAGCGAGAAAAGGAAAGGCAGACTCAGCAGGAGACTTCAAGTCCTCCTCTGGCTCAGAGTCCCATTCGAGCTGCTCCTGGTTCTACCAGCCCTGTGCGCCAACAGCAAGGGTGGCCCGCCAACGTGCCTCCTCTTCCGCGCACACCAGGAAACCACCCTCGCCCTTTCATTGGTGCGACGGATGCCCCGAGTGAGTTTGCGCTGCCCAACACACCTGTCAATGACTTCTCACGCATTCCTCCATATAGTGCATAGCCAGCTATCCAAGCCAAACGGGACAGCTTCATCATCTCCAGCATCGTTACCAACGAGCCCAACACACCCAGCGCGCCTCTTCTCATCATCTCCGAATCTTAACGCTGCGTTTGATCGGAAATCCTTTGCGCAGCAGTCGCCTCGGCAGCAGCCTCACCCCCAGTCGCAACAGGTGTCGCAGCCGAGCGAGCGTCAGTTCCAGGAACAGCGCACGAGGGGTGCCGACATTGATTTAGATGATGCGCCACCCCCTTCCCTGCGTCGATCGCCCTCGCCTATTCGCCAGGGCTTTGCCCGGGGCCCGGCAATTGAAATTACGAATGATACACCGCCAAGAAGGCAATGGACACCCGGTCAGGATGTCATATCACGAACTGGGAATGCAAGTGGGAACGACACGAGTAATCCATACGTAGGCTTCCCTGCAGGGTCCCAGTCTCCCGAAAGAAGGGGGAAACCATTCACTCAGCCTCCAGTCCAATCACCGACTCAAGCCATATCACTTCCCGATGGACATCATGATGCTGATGTCAACGATGACGCATTTGGTCCCAGTATCGTTGTTTCTGGGCCTGCAAGTGGTCCCAGTGTTTCGGTTTCTGCACCAGGCACACCTGCTGTTTCGATTCCTGAGGCACCCAGTATCACAGTTTCGGAACATGGAGCGCCCGCGATTTCGGTGTCTGGTGCTAATTCTCCCTCTATGGCCTTCTCGCCTCCAAAAATCTCAGTTTTAGACTCGGGTCACCCACAGAGACCTGGCAGTTTTGGATCTCGACATACCCAGATTCAAGAGTCATCTCCTCCGCATTCCGCGCTCGCTCGTGGCCCTGGAACTAAACGTGGTCTTCCTTCCCTTCCCTCCTCGAGTACTGTGCGTACCAGCGGCCTCTCGTGTGGGGGATGCAATGGTCCCATTATTGGCCGCATTGTGAGTGCTATGGGTCAACGGTGGCACCCTAATTGTTTCCGATGTACCATCTGTAACGAACTCTTGGAACACGTGAGTAGTTATGAGCGTGATGGGAGGCCGTATTGTCACTTGGACTATCATGAGGTCTGTATCGTGTCAGTGAGCTGCGATGACGACTGATTGCACATCCATGTATCACTCAAACAGGCTTTTGCTCCTCGCTGTTTCCACTGCAAGACCACCATCATCGACGAACGGTTCATCACGCTCGACGATCCCGCCCTCGGTAAACGTACTTACCACGAACAGCACTTTTTCTGTGCTGAGTGCGGGGACCCATTCCTTGCGCCAACCGGTCTGCTCCCATCTTCTCTTGCGCGCACGGGCGAGTTGAACTTCGCGGGTGACGGCGAATTCGTCGACGATGATGTTGGCTTCACGGTGTTCAGGGGACATCCATATTGTGAGGCCTGCCACGTGCGACTTCGAATGCCAAAGTGCAAGGCGTGCAAAAAGAGCATCAGAGACGGCGTCAGGGCCGTAGAAGCGTTGGGAGGCAAGTGGTGTTGGGGGTGTTTCGTGTGCGAGGTGGGTCCAGAGGTTGATACTTTGCTTCGCGCTTCTGCGTCTTCTCTCTTCTTGACGTGAACTGACGCAGGAATGGTAGGGCTGCAAGAAACCATTCGAGGATCCTTCCTTTTTCTTACGGAACGAGAAGCCTTTTTGTGAGCCTTGTTTCAGTTTGATCTTGAGGAACGAGGTATGAAGGTGGTGTCGATGAACGTTGGACGTCTCGATAGGACGGCTCTGGCGGCGGCTACCCTTGGAATTATTTTATGGTGGGGTTTATTGCCCCTCTTCTCCGTTTCGCCTTTGATACTTGGTTATTTGATATCGGTCGTTCATGTTCTTGGTGTTGTCATGTATGCATACAGCCGTGTATTTATTTATAGATTTTAACTTAAGCATCACAGACTTTGATGACTGAAAAGTACCTTGTCCGCTCTCAATTAGGCCCCAAATTCCACTTCGCACTTGGGTCATCTGACCAATGTTTTATCCACAGGAGATGAAAGCACCAACACAGAACTCACCATGGGTCAAGCCTAACAGTCTTTACTGAAAGTAGTCGAGCCCCTGAGGCCGAGGGCTAGCCAGGATGTGTGGCATCAAGTGGTTGTCTCTGTAAACCGGCAAGGTTAGCCACTGTATAGCACTTCGGAAGTCACCACTCACAACCTTACCGAGTCTTGTCCTATTGTTTATCACTCCATTGCTATTTAGTCATGGTTGATTGTCCTCCATAGGGTTATTGCTCCACAAAATTTGATTCAAAAATAAAATCATTATCAGGTACAAAAGTGCCACCAAGATCAAGCCACCAAGCTCTTGAGCTGATTGATTTGGTACTCAGAAATCACAGTGGAGCTAGTACTATGGTTTTGTGCACCAAAGTTTTGTGCCAAGCCCTGCCTAGGATACCACTAGTGCATGTAACAATGGCAATCTGCCTACTAGGCTCTCGGTGCATCCAGATCTCTACAGGTGTCGAGCGATCTAATGGGTGACCCAATCATCAAAACACGGATGGATCGTCACCAAAGTAGTTCCCTGCCAAAGCAGATTGGGTGTCCCATGCACCAGGCAACATCCGGTGCAGCCTATATCGTTGTATGATCTCCGACAGGACGCCCGGATCACCTTCTGTTTGCCGGAGGAGCCCAATATCAGGAAGGGGAGGTAGGTTCTGAAACACGAGACGTGCCACGCCAACCTGCGCTAGGTAGTCCGCGACGGGCACGCGTGGAGGGTACTTACTCTCTCGGTCGACGACACGCTCGATAGACCCATGCTCCTTAATAAACTTGAGTGCACGGTTCGGTCCCACGTTCTTTATTCGTTGGGAAAAGTCGGTGCCAAGGAGGAGTGCAAAGTCGACATAGCTCGCGCGGTCGAGTTGGAGGGTCTCGCGAACAGTCTCGCCATGTACGACGACAATGGGGGATTCACGTGCGGTAATACCACGCAGCATTGGAGCCTCGTACACGAGCACGTCCGTATCCTCGCTCACGACATAATCCGCGTGACCGTGGGTAACAAGAGCACATGCGAGTGCTTCTGCCTCGAATGGACCCGAGGACCCGATGCATGGAATGCCCATGGCACGCAGGAGCTCCTTGCACTCTTCGTACGTCTGCGTCGTTGGGGGGTCGCTGCGGCGTTGATACGACCGGGAGACGACAGTGCTCCGCTCGGCCAGGGTCATTAGCGCGGATTCGGTTTCGAGTGGTGGGACGTCGGACGAGGGGCTTGAGAAGAAGTTCCAAATGTGGCCTTCATCGAGTGTCATCTGGAGCTGTTGCTTGGACATGGCGTATTCTATCCTCGCGTCAAGTGTGTCAGTGCTGTCTGTTGGGGCAGCGTGGTCATGTCCTCGCTCGGGAACCTCGGGCCCCTCAAAGGACGAGGGCATGGATGTGAGCTGAGTGATGCATTGGCTGTATTCGGAGTATAATGTGGAGAGTTCCGATTGAAACGACTCGATAGAATCGGGTGGCGGGTAAGAGGTCGCCGGTGGAAGCTGCACCGCGGCGTTCCAGTGGACAAATGGAAGCGTTGGAAAAACATCATCATGAAGATCATC
>QFEI01006896.1:0-81984 GCA_003316145.1 Neoboletus magnificus | reverse complement strand
GTCATCGACCGCCAATTTATTTCTTGCTAGTAGCAGGCCTCAAATTATAGCTCCTAAGACTCAACGACCTGTGGCACTGGTCGCAAATTGAGCGATTACGTTACGCACCAGTAGTATCTTGCAGATCCGAGCCGGCTCCATTGCAAGCTTGTAGTATGGTTAAATCGTTGACAGTTGGAGAAAGCATCATATATATATGGCCATGACTGACACCCGAAACGCAATCTGTGCGGCGGTCTTAGAACGAGAAATCATTAGGGAGACCGCATCAGGTGCCAGTGCTGATGCCCATAAATTGATTCCGAGTGTCAATGAAAAAGGCTGCGCAGTTGGCTCGCTGACAACCGTAACCGTGACTTTTCTCGCTTGACTTCAAGCGCAGTTTGACTATTGTAACGAAAGAGGGCATCGTGGGACAAAAGAACCTTTGTGATCCCCAAACTCGCCATCTAAAGTGCCATGTATGTAATTTCGACCACAAGCTTTTACCGATGGTAAGTGGCTTGTTCCCGTATCCGAAGTCGCTCCTCAACTGGCAAAAAACAAGTGTTGAGCAAAGCGATTGTGGGTAACCATCGTCACGGCATCAGAGTACCTTTCTCAGTCTGCTCACCGCAAGGTACGGAGTGGCTAAGAATAGCGCCTGTTTTCCGTCTCGAGAACAGCTTGAACCATAATATGGACCCGAACAATGAAGCCAGACTGGTGGACATGATACGGAACGGGCTCAGTGCAAGGGTTCTGTTTTCGTGCCGCGACCATCCTTTGTGACGGCACAATAGCCCATTACGCTCATATATGGCACAAGGCAGGGAGCGTGGCCGACCACACCGCTCACAACGGGTGCCAGAGCCCTTGACCGCGTGTCATGTAGCACTGGTTTCCTCCAAAACCAACATAAGCGGCAACCCATTGCCGGCTCCCTCTTGCTTCCCTACAATACTCTGTCCTTCATCTAGGTTCACTCCTTTCATCGCTGACTGGCACTACGATGCACGCTCTTTTCGTTTGCCTCTTGGCCGCCATTCCGTTCGGCACCCTGGTTGGTGCTCATAGAACCCAGTCAAGATCTCGCCACCGCAACATTGCCCGTCAAAACACTAATAAGACATATGCTCTCGAAGACTTTTATCATGCTGAAGATTTCTTCACGTATGTATCTGTCCTATATGTATCATGCCACTCATGATTTGACCCCGATTCTTTCTAGAGAATGGACATTCTTTACTGGCGCAGACCCTACGAATGGTAATGTGAATTACCTGAGTATGCAGGATGCAACAACCCAGGGACTTGCGTACGTGGACGATTGCGATAACTCCACTGTTCTCGCCGTCGATTCCACGAGTACTGTCGCCGCTGGCGGAAATCGCAATTCGTGAGGCACTGCGTTCACCGTGCCGCGTGTTGACTGATTAATTAATATTGGCAGTGTTCGCATTACGTCGAATAAAACGTATACTGGTGGTTTGTTCATTCTGGATGCCGCTGCTATGCCAGTCGGCTGCGGTACATGGCCCAGTTTCTGGGTTCGTCGTTAATTTTTTTTGGACGAAAGAACGTGACTCGATCGTCGTTGACTGCAGACTAATGGACCTAACTGGCCTGCAGGCGGAGAGATTGATATTGTGGAAGGCGTCAACAATCAGGCGAACAATCAGATGACTCTCCACAGTGGGACATCGAAGGCCTGCACGCTAACCAGCACCAATACCAACGCATTCACTGGCAGCGTCCTTGGCGCGAATTGCTACAGTACACAGACTGCCGATGCTGGGTGTGGCATCAGTGACCACAACTCCACCTCGTTCGGGTTTGGGTTCAACGCTGCGGGTGGAGGTGTCTACGCACTTCTGTGGGATACGACAACTGGCATTTCGATATGGCACTTTGCACGTGCAAACATCCCCGCAGATATCACCAATCAAACACCTACACCTGCAAATTGGGGTACGCCAGCTGGCCTCTGGAGTTCTGCGACGTGCAACATTAATGCCAACTTCTACAATCACTCGATGATCATCGACACTACCCTATGCGGCGGCTGGGCTGGAAGCGCTTATGGTAGTTCTGGCTGCCCTGGGTCGTGTTCTAGTATGATTGCAAACGCGACTAACTTTGTCGGTGAGTCAGCCGACCTTTGTTTCGTAGTCTTCTTTTGCTCAAGTCGTCCTTTAGATGCCAAGTGGGCGATCAACTACGTCGCCGTCTACCAATAAACGACTTGATGTCCACATCACACAATCATTTAATTAATACCGCATAGCTACCTATCGCATTCGTCTTTATTGCCAGCTCGACCGTCCTTTAGGAGTCTACACTGTAAATGCTTCACTGTTCAGTGTTCGGGTGGAAGCTACTCGCATGAATACATTAGCTGAGATCGAAAACAAGGATGAGAAAGGAGAGAAATTCCCACCTAAGGTTTGCCTTTGTCCATCTCCACCAAAAGTCTCGAATGGATTCCCAGCCGCCGCCTCATGACCCAGCACCGATCCCGGTTTCCGACATCATAACGACAGCATGGCCAAGAAGAGCCGTCAAGGTTTGCCGGCTACCTTCTCGAGTTTCGAACGTCAGCTGATCCTCCAGAATCGCAAGGCCTGTGCGAGCTGCAGGTACTGTCATCTCTCACCTCGCCAAGGCGTTACTCCTGACCGGTCATACCTTAGACGCGATAAAATTCGCTGCGATGGTACAAAGTAGGCAGTTCGCGTGTTCCTACACATCGGCTTGTCATTGAGTTCCCATTTGCCGCTCCTTATCAACTAGACCCTGTGGCGCGTGTGTCAAGAAAGGGTACAGCATCGATCAATGTATCGACGGATGCGAGAGTTGCCGCAAAGCGCGCGTTCGTTGTGAAGGTGGCAAACCTTGTCAACGATGTCGAGAAATGCATCAGGAATGTGCCGAGGAGCAGGTTACGACGGGAATGCGCTCCGACGTGGCCCCTCCTGTGTTTGTCCTTCGGAACCGCCAGAAGAGCGAACGAGCCAAGTTGGCTTGTCAGAATTGTCGTCGAGATAACAAAAAGGTGACGTACTCGCTCTCTGTCTGTACGCATCGTTGGTCTAGACGTGTCTTTTTTTTCCGTAGTGTGACGATCAACGACCTTGTTCACGGTGTGTGGCGCGGAACGAAGAATGTGTTCATGTTGGGCGGGGACCGAAGCTAGTCAAATTGCGTTGCGAGGGTTGTCGGCAAGAGAATCGGAAATGCGAGGACGCCCGGCCTTGCAAGCAGTGCGTCGAACAAGGGAAAGAGTGTGTGAACGTACAAAGGAAAGGGAGAGGTCATGGAACACGGGTGAAAGCGGTCAGCTCGTTCCGCCATTCTGTTCTATTATCGATGTGACTTATACTGCTGCAGGCGTGTACGACATGCAGGTGAGGGATTTCGATTCCCGCTTGATATGAAACCTGTCTCATCCAGATCCAGACGTGATAAAGTACGTTGTGACGGAGTAAGGTAACGTGGTTGTTGCACCTGATCACACTTGATCCGATAATCTTTGCTGCATGCAGGCCATGCACGACCTGTGTTCGGAAAGGGTATCAGTGCATCGACCGTGTCTGTGCTACATGCGTGCAGCAGGGGCTCGAGGGTGAATGCCCTCATCGACCTGGACAAGAGTTAGATACGTCCGACGGCGACGGTTTGGGTCGCCGCAATGGTCAATCGGCACCTACAGAAACGATCACCGGTGTCCAGCATCCCTATATCGCAAATCACCCGCCGTTACCTATACCTCCACATCCGCCTCAGGCTGGGGTAGCGCCGGCAATGTTTTCGTCTCATGTGTATGGGCCGTCTCCGTACCACATGCTCGCAGCACAGCACCCCATCCATGGCCCCGGCGAGGGTTCATCAACGGGTTACCCGCGCGCACCGTATTACCCGGTCATCGATCCTCAGATTGACGTTCCACAACCTAATATCTCATCTGAACGTTATGACCCATCCTCGACACAGACCAGTATTTCCGGTGGTTCCTCGTAAGCAGGACGCTGGCACGCATTCTTTGGTTGCATCATAGGACTCTGTATCGACCGTTTTTCATAGAGCCATTATGCACTCTCAGTATCGTGGACATGTCGGTTGACTAGGTACTGTTGTGATAGTAATCGGACCCGCCCTGTATTTTGTACCTTTGTGATAGTGATCGAGTTTGGGCGTATTTGGACAGCGTCATTATGGTATGTACGATTGTGGGCGCGCCCATTGTCCACCTTTGGGCCAACCGTCCTTGTCTCATATCCCCTGTATATCCTCGCCTCTTTTTTCTCCCTGACCCCATACATTCCTTATCATGAGCGATCGCGCATCTTCGCCCACACCTGCACCCGTTCCTACAACGCAGTGAGTATGTGCCTAATCGGCTCCCTGTGCAATTCTAACACACCACAAGAGAGAACTCTGAAATAGCGGACACAGAAGTCCGAATAAAAGAAGAAGAACCGTCAACTTTGCCATCACCCACGGCCAGTATTGCACGGACGGAAGCAAATTCAGAGGCACCATCATCTTCCCCAAGCAGATCAACCCGGAAAACGGAAAAACAAAGACGAGCATTTCTTCGGAATGATCCTCTAGTTCAGGAAGTGGAGCCTCAGAGAGTCCTGTGTCGAAGTTGTCAGAAATGGATCAGGCTCTCGACGATAACCAGCTATAGCTCGCCTAATTGGCAAGTCCACAAGCTGCGATGTCGTGGATCTACGCCAGCCACTCGGCCTGTGCGCCGCACCCCATCTAAGCCTAATTTTAGCCCCGGTAGCAGAGTTGCTACTGCGGAACGAAAGATTGTCTTGTTGAATGATTCACAGGTCAGGGCGTGTTCACCGGGACACGTGCAGTGCGGTACCTGCAAGTCGTTGGTGGCGTTGCAGGGTGAGGTGGACTATGACCTAACTAAATGGACTGAACACAAGGAACAATGTATACCGTCAGTTTTTCCAACGAGTCATACGTTTGGTTGGTTTAGCCTAATTTATGATGGCAGAATGACCCCTGCACCCATCACACCACAAGCATCCACCTCGGATAAACCCCAGGTGTTCCCCCCACCTTCCACCTCGAGTGTCCATTCCCAAGTTTCTGTAGGCAGGTCTGCACGATCACCCACGCCTGTAGGTGAGAACTCGAGTAGCAACTCCACCGAAACAACCGCGGTTACTGAAAGCTCCCTCACGGCCGTGAAAGTCGGAGTGAAACGGGGCCATGAGGAGGATGAGGAAGAAGAAGAAGAAGAAGCAGTGGTGGCGGACGAACGCCCAACGAACCGCGCACGGACAGAGACGTACAAACCTCCACAGGGGGAAGTGCCGAGCCTGCTCGGGTGGGTCATGCAACCGTTGAGAGAATTTGCCCGTGGATTCCGAGAAGGGTTAGGCTCTACGTAAAACATCGGGGAGCGTAAAATCCTGTTTCAGACAGTGCATTCTTGGTTTGCCTGGTGTATGATTCCGCTGTCTATATACATCTCGACCGGTTTCGGAGGACGCTGGCCCCTCTCATGTGCTTGGCTGACCACTTGCGTGCGGTATGCGGGATTCGGTAATTTCCGAGAGGTCGACTCGCTCGTCTTTGTTTCCGCGCGTTTTTTCTGGCTGGATTTCTCTGCTGTAATTTGCTTGGTTCGCCAGACGATCGGGGGGAGACAAACGTACACGTAAACTCTCCAGAATATCTGTCTCAATCTTTCCTGACTGTCCCCCCTCACAGCTGCCCCTTCCCCCATTCCACCCCGGCCCAAAGCCTTCTACTTGCTCGGACCCCTCATTTTTCCGCTTCCTAACATGTGGGCTATTTCCTGGCAGTAGCCATACGTCCGCTCATCGGGGATACACTCTAGGGAGTCACCGAACAACGATTCCCTCATGAAAGTCCTCACATCGTCGGTGTCCATCCGAGCCATTCCTAGACCCCGCACTAACCCATGACCGCAGCGGAACAGACGCCCCCCAGAGGACTGCCGCCGAACTCGCTCGAGAAAGGAGGTTGCGGGACGATCCCATGGCGGAGGTACACGGACCACTTTTTGTCACTTGCAAGCGATGTGGCAGCCGCATCAAGCTTTCCCCCAAAAGCTCTTATGATCCGTTTCACTGGATGAAACACAGAGAGCGGTGCCTTCGCAAACCGGTCGGTGTGGCCCGCGCTGCTCGGCGAACTCCCAAAGACATCGTAAGTAGATGCCGTTGGGCACCGTTTATGGTCGGGACTGAACTCAATTCGTCACAAGTATACCTCTCCGGCTAAAAAGTCGCCCGCTTCGTCCTCCAATACTGATGGTGACAATGTAACGCCGCCGCCGCTGACACCCGATGATGACCGTCCTGCCGCCTCTGACGTCTTCAGAGACCGATCTCTCTCTCCAAATATCGATGACCTTGATTTGTCTACAAAGCCTGTTGTACGTGAACTAGACACTGCGTTTCTCGATTACCTGCAGCGTTCTCAACGTCCTTTACCAAAGCATCTTCCCCTCGTTGAACGCTGGCAAACTTGGAATTGGTCTGAGCTCAGACCACCTACGTGGTTAGCCAACAGTAATTTTGCGTCCGCCTCTGACGACCAGGAGGATTGTGATGACGATCATGATGATTCCCTTCTCGGCCCCGTAGAAATGCGTTATCCGGCACCCCGACTCACTCTCCATCTGGGTACACGCAATCAAGACACCCCCTCGTTATCGGCATAATCTACCATTTTACACTATCCTCCACCTCCATCTCCAGGTGCTATCGTTTTCGCTCTGTTGTTGTTCCTTCGCATCCGTCCTACCCTACCACACGCTTAATTTTCGTGTTTACCTCATGTCTCCCGGAACCATTCTCCCTCAATCACACTATCCCCTTTATGTAGTCACCTTCAACACATCTTCAACCTATCTAGTTTCGCATCAAATCGAAAAATATATCTACTCATAACTTGTACATACCAACAGGATTTTTTTTTTACATTCGCTCGGACATGGGCAATAATCTATACATTCTATGGCACGTTCTATTACCAATAGCACTTTATCCCTCCATTCGCTATCCATCGCTATCATCCAACGGAGGTTTATGTATCCCATTATTCAGCAGATTGACTATGACAGGATCGATACCGGCGCGACTACCCCTGCAAGGTGACGATCAGCCGGGTGTTGGAACTCTGCTCTTGGACAAAAGAGGAAAAAAAAACGTACAGCACAGCCCTGACAGTCTCGCGCATCACGCGTGACGTTGCAATCTCTATCTTGTCGACCCCCGAAAGTCCGTCCGTGCGAGTCGGACCAATGTTGAGAAGTAATACTGGCTTGCCGAGTTCGAGGGCGTGTTTGACCAATCTATTGAAAAGCATGACGTGGGTCTTCGTGGGTACTATTCCCATGATTCAGGTATGTGCGCTCACCGGTAAGCGGAGAACGTTGCGAGGGTAGTTCCGATGAGAAATAGCTTGTCGGATTGTTCTATATCGCGAAACCTGAACAAGCCAGAGAGACGATGGCGGTGATTGATGTCGAGAAGAATGGAGAGCTTACGAGCGTTTCTTAATCGTTTGGGGTATCGATTCGCCGAAGAAGACGACCTCTGGTTTTTGCTTTAAAAATCGCGTTAGGAAGAATGCCGATACTGCGTCATTGTTTGAACAACGAAAAGCCTCGTACGTTTGTGTTATGTCGGCCCTGTCCCAAACATTCCAGACATTCCGGGACAACGAAATCATCGTACGAAACGCCTTCCAACTCGACCTGTTGTCCCCCTCGTTAGCACGAGCGTCGTTTTTGTAAGCCTAATTCGACACGGGCATCACCGTCTGGATTGGTCCGGGGCTTCTTCCCAGTCGCTTCGAGGTCGTCGACGAACACCTTCCACTTGGGATTGCTGACGGATAACCGGTCCTGAAATGCATCCCTGCTGACGACATGGCCGAACTGACAATGTACTCTCTACCACCCGTCAGAATTTTCCAAGCGCACAAGGCAGGGCGTGGACGACAAATACTGACGTGTAGCGTTCCGTGAAGTTCCAGGACGCGCTCGTCGATGTGCGTGTCGTCCCAGAGATGGGCGATAGCTTTGCGGTGAAGACCGTCTACGTTTTGGGTAACTATTTTGTTGATGTGACCGGTGTGTTGGAGGGCTGCGAGGGCGTAGTGGGTGGTATTCGGTCGTGTGTCTCGGACGGGCGGATAGCCGAGGTATGAACGAAGCCTAAGACGAGGCGTTGTTTACTACGAGACGTGCGTCAATTCATGGTATACATACCAGTAACGCTGCCTGGACTTATTGGGACGGATGTGAGTGATGCTTCGAGACACGGGAGAGGGGAGATGGTTACATGCCTGAACGCACGTCCTTTGGAATTATCCGCAATGAGTTCGTGATACTGTCAGAGTGTCATCAGACTGCTACATTCAAGTCTGGAAACGCCGAGCAAGCATGCTCTCGTACAAATATTGGCCTTGGTTTCGATGATGAGAATGATGAGAATGCACCACGATCATCGTTTGATGAGTGTGACGCACCTGTAATTAGGGTTCATGTACCGCCCGTCTTTCCCCCGGTAAGCCCTAATGCCAGAGTCGACACTGACACCTGCGCCTGTCAGCAACGTGACATTTCCCGAGCCGAGGAAAGATGCGATGCGCTCTATCGCTGCGGCGGGTGAGACGGGATTGGTCGGTACCGAGGAAACGACATGAGGGATCGTAGGGACAGAAACTCGCATTCGAAGAGTGATTGCTGGCCGTCGCCTATAATGCCCAGCGGAGGTCCGACTAGACTGCTCAAAGGGGTTCGGGTCGAACTCTTAGCCGGTTGCGCGCGGGAGCAATACTGAATGCCTAGGGTCAATACCATCCGTACGACTACGTACTAAACTTGCGGGATGAACGTTTCGCGAGGTCCTCCTGCTGCGCTGCAGACGCCAGGCTTTGCCCATTACTCTGTTGCCTGGTCCCCATTCCACAACACACGTATCGCCCTTGCGTCTGCTGCCAATTTTGGTCTGGTGGGAAACGGTCGTCTGCACCTCATCTCGCTTGTCCCAGGACCAGGCGGCGCAAGCGGAATCAAGATCGACAAGCAGTCAGTACTCGTGCTTCTTGTTGATATGCATTGCTCAGAGTGATCAGCTATGAATCACAGGATGCACTGTATGATGTTGCCTGGTCCGAGATCCACGAAAATCAGATCGTGGCAGGTTCTGGAGACGGTTCTATCAAGCTGTGGGACGTGATGCTAAACGTGAGTTTGCCTCGTAATTGGGGTATGGTCTATGGCAGAGTGACAATAGTCCTCGGCAGGAGTTTCCCATTCGTGCGTGGCATGAACACGCAAAGGAAGTATTTTCTGTGGACTGGTCCAATCTCAAGAAGGATACGTTCCTCTCGTCATCTTGGGATGGCAACGTCAAAGTCGTAAGTGGCACATCAAAGGCAATCCGTCCGTCTGCCCCTCTCTAACGCGTATATCAAAGTGGACGCCCGAGCGACCTCGCTCTGTGGCAACCCTGAAAGCGCACATATCATGCGTATATCAAGCACTTTTCTCCCCGCATCAACCAGACATTATTGCTACGTGTTCGACCGACGGTACTATCAAAATATTCGATCTACGAACGCCAGCCTACGCGTCTGGTCCTGCATCCAACTCGTTTACCAATCCTGTCTCAGCCGCCGCTCTCACCATCCCAGCCTCGGGTACAGAGTTGCTCTCTATAGACTGGAATAAATACCGTCCATTTGTGATCGCTAGCGCAGGGGTGGACAAAGCAGTCAAGGTTTGGGACTGTCGCATGGCGGGCACTGTGCCTCCGACGAGCCAGTCCGTTGGCGGCGTGTGTGAGATACAATTGCCAGGTCATGAATACGCTGTCCGGAAGGTTCAGTGGAGCCCCCATAGAGCAGATATTTTTGCGACGGCGAGCTATGATATGACCTGTCGGATGTACGTCCCGTGTAATCTGATATCCGCGAATGCATGGGTTGACGCATCTCGCAGTTGGTGTACGAGTTCCGTGCAGGGGGGATCCAACCTTCTGTACATACACGATCCTCATACCGAGTTCGTGGCCGGGTGTGGTTGGTCGTTGTATGACGAGGGTCTTCTGGCGAGCTGTGGATGGGATGGTCGACTAAACGTCTTTCGGGCATGACTCGAGCTAATGTATAAAATTATCTGCTTGAATTCGTGGTTTGCAAGCATCTCAACGGTTCCGTGTCAGCGAAACAGGGGCTGAAACAGTTTCTGTCAAATCATATCGTTTGTCCAGGTTCACGATACCATCGTAGTTATGGACCCGCGCAATGCCACGGTACTGGAAGGCGATCCCGAAGATATTCTCTCTGCATCCCTCCAGAGCCTCTACGGCTTCAGCCCGATCACATTCTCCACCGCCGGCTCCGTCTTTACGTACCCAATAAAGCCTGGACTGGTCCCCCATCCACCACCAGTGGTGGAGCGGATCGAGCTCGCCATACCCGACACTGAACCATCCAATTGGTCATTGCAAGCATCCTCCATCTGGGTATCGTCCCTCTTCATCGCAGACCATCTCGAGGAGTTACAAATAGACGCGATGACCAACACGGAGGGCACAGCAGAGGGCACGGTCGTGCGTGTCCTAGAGCTAGGCGCTGGCGCAGGCCTCCCATCGATCCTCCTCGCAAGCATGTACCAGACCAACGTGTCCGTTACCGTCAGCGACTATCCGGATCATCGTCTGATGCGAACCTTGTCTGAAAACGTCTGTCGAAATGGAGTTTCGGAACGATGTCGTGCTGTTCCTTATGCGTGGGGCACAGATACAGGGGGATTAATGGTGCCACATCGCAATGGGGATCGGTGCGATGCACGATTTGATATCGTCTTTGCTGCGGATACGTTGTGGAATCCAGAGCTCCATGCACCCTTTCTCGATACGCTCTGTATGTGTCTCAAGCGCGGCGCCAATTCGCGCATTCATGTGGTCGCAGGACTGCACACGGGAAGGTATACCATTCAATCATTTCTGGATCGCATAAAGTTGCAGGGACTCGCCCTGCAAAGCGCGGTAGAAAGAGAAGTTGGTGGGACCCAATCTAGACCATGGGACGTGTCTCGTGCGGAGGGTGAGGAAGAACGAGAAAGACGGAGATGGGTCGTATGGATGATTCTAAGATGGGAGGATCCTGAAGACGTATTGTAACCACTCTCACGTCCATCGAATGGAAAGCTTTGAGAACATCACCACCGTGTGGTAGATATCATCCAGTTGGTCATTTATATCATGACACGCCCTCGAGAGCAATAGAATCCTAGGTCCCTCATGTACTCCCCCGTAACTCCTTGCCAAAGGTCAGGATACGGATAACACACTGTCCTTCGCGTTCCTTGGGCTCATAATTAGCAATCAGTATAACTAGGAGTGAGGATGAGGACGTACATCATACAGCACGAGGCTATCCTCGGTGGTGTCCATCCAGGTCACGTTGACAGTATCTACAGTGCTCGTTCTAACATAGCGAGAACCTCGATGGACGAAGACGGTACTAAGCGCTGTCAAGGAATCCCGCCATCTCCACGGTGGATTGGTGCGCGAGAGCGACCACAGGAAGTTTGCCATCCAAGGATTCAAATCCAAGACATGCACCCGACTTGTCGGGTCGGCAGCGGTGGCGGCAGTGTCCTTGAGGTTCTCGAAGAACGTGAGTCGCCTACCGCACAGATGGACCGCGTCTGCGCGGTCGGGTAGGTTAAGCACCATGCAATGGTGCTGCCAGTCTTCCCAGCACACGGTATCGAACCTTTCTTCCACGAGCGTTAGCTTGGATTGGTCAAATACGATGATTATCTTGCGGGAGCAACCACTTGGGATAGAGTGTGGCTGAAACTCCAAAAGAACCGCGGTCAAGCGGCAGGAAGGGTCGCTGTGAAACAGGGTTCCCGGAAGTGGAGACGTGTTTAAGGTGTGATTGGGGCAGAGCTGCACAAAAGAAACGCCACTCCAAGCTTCTGCAAATTCGTACGATCTTGAACCCGGGAAGTCTTGATCGGTCCCCCTGTAGATCTCCTGGATGGTGATCTGGGGGGGACGTTTCCCTTTCTCACTAGCGTAGAGACCGTCTGATCGCCTTTCCCACATCGTGCTATCATCTGATTCGTCGTCATCCGGATGGGAGGCAACGATGAGACGAGACTCGTCGATGAAGTCAAAGGAGAGCAGGTCGCCTGTAAACTAACGAACGTGGAAATCAATTTGAACCCGGACAGGTCTCATGAGATGGAGCACCTACAGTGCGAACGGGGCTGCCACCACGACACCAATTGAAGGCGACCAGCTCTGTGGTCCCTTCTCCGTTCTCTAGTTCCAAGCGAACAGACACCGCAACGAGACACCCGCAGATCCGTACCCGCTCGATGGAGAGTCGCTGACCAGGTGGGAAATCACCCCACCAATCCGTCTGGAAGCTCAATCTAGGTTGGGCAGCTCGCGGGTGGTCTTGGCAGACGTAAAGATCACGAAGGTGTAGCATAACTACTATGGCGGAATTCCTGTGGAACAAAGTTAGTCAGAATGAAAAGAGAGACGACACGAATGACCTACTGTTGCGGGGGGAAGGAGAGCTGCGTTAGGACCATCAACTCTTGAGCAGCATCGATGGCCACC
Organism: Neoboletus magnificus; assembly: GCA_003316145.1. Lineage (NCBI taxonomy): Eukaryota > Fungi > Basidiomycota > Agaricomycetes > Boletales > Boletaceae > Neoboletus > Neoboletus magnificus. Next base: position 69,346 of record QFEI01006896.1, on the reverse strand, counting down.
TTTCGTATTTCGAAAGGCACATTATGTTGATAATAGGGTAATCTAGACTTAGGTTCCATCCTGAAGGAGCGTAGCTGATAAACGTGCAGTATCCATTCGAAACCATTATTAAGGGGGCTTTGGCTGGCATGAAAGAGGTAATTGCCAGAAACGCCCATGATCGTCGGTGGGGTGATGCAAAGCTTGTCTTCGGCGGTCGGACTTAAGGTCGGCCATCCTCGTTTATGGCCAAGAAGGGAGAGAAGCCGAGCTTTCGGGGCATAATCGCCAGGAGGGCCATCCCTCATACCACATAGCGCAAGTTCATAATTGTAACGCAGCGTCGTCGACTGTGAAACGATGTCGTTTATAGCTCCAGAGGCCTTGATGACAGACGGTGAGGTGTTGAGCTCAGGAGGCGAAAGACGAGTATCACATACCAAGCAGAAATGGAATAATGATAGAGGATCAAGCTCTTCTAGGATAATTAGTATGATATCGCTGGAGAGTGTGAAGAGAGACATGACCAGCACGCCGACACTGAATGGTGAGGTTGTGTCACCACTGATGTATCAATTTATATGTCGGGCATCCGCCAAGTTTGACGCCATCGAACCCAAAAACAAAAGCGTCGGGCCCGCCTCACTTCGCCGTCGACAAGGACTAAGCGGGGAACTGTTTGGAACACTTCAAACTTGACGAGAATTTTCATGTACATGACATGAATACGTAGCGCCAAAGTTGGCTCTGGTGAAGCGAACCATGTCCCCGGGACCGGATTACCTCGAGCGTAAAGACAATACTGACATAAAGAACGGGACCGAGCACATCTTTTTGTAGTCTCGCCATGTCAACGCATCTCCTGTGAATAGATTATTAGAGGAAGATTCTCTTGGACGTCCGTGTTACTCACCCAGAAGTTCATGCGACAATAAGGTTGGCCATATTGGGAAGGACTCCTCTAGCAACTGGGCCCAGAAAAGTTAGTTCAGAGTTTCGTACCTACTGCGGGATGCGTGCCAGATCACCAGATCTGTTTGATAGCCCGTCGCCCCATACTAATCCTGGCATTACAGGGATATTCAGGAAGGAGTTCGTCGTCGCGGCGCTTCAACGCCAAACGCTTGTTGAACCCGACCACCACTGGCGGCGGGTCCACTGTCCGCTTACTAATCCACTCTACTTGTCTTTCACGTCCATGTCACTGTGCTACTTCCTCTGAAGCTACGACAGCCATGGTTTGTAAAAAGTGTGAATCGGTAAGTCCTATTAAGCACGCCAGACCCGTTATTCAGCTGACTCGCTCAATAGAAACTCTCGAAGGTTGCTGCTCCAGACCCGTTCAAGTCCACATCCAGCAGTATCAGGGAGGGCTCGAGGAAAATCGGGGAGAACAAGCTGCTGACGCGGCCGGGGAGCTCAAAGAATAGGTTTCAAGTACGTTCTTATTCGTAGTCCCTCTCGGTTATTGACAGCCTGTCCAATAAGCCTTATCAAGGGAAATGCAAAGACTGCAAGCAGCCAGTCACGCAGAATAAGGCCAAATATTGTCATGGTATGTGTGCCTTTTTGTGCTGCCAAGGACGCCCCTGATCGTGTCCGCTAGGTTGTGCTTATAAGAAGGGCCTCTGTTCGATATGCGGCAAGGCCATCCTAGACACGACGGGATACGTCATGTCTAGCAAGTAGCCTCAAGTCCCGTTCAACAGGCCATCGACATTCCATACCCTCACTGTAGTATACATTCATAATCTTGTTGTAATTTATGCGGAAGAAACGTCACTTAGAGTTCGATGGTCGAATCGCCATGCACAAGCAACCCCCTGATCACTCTGGAGAGCTATCCGTCAGTAACATTCAGGTATGTATATGAACTGCGAGCTATTAGTATTGTGGGCTCTATGCAATCCTCAACATGTGCTGGTATACAAGGCTTCGTGTCCGGTGGGTAGATGAATGTGACAGCCCAAAAACGCAAAGATCCTAGTTAGATACCTTCCTCTTCTTCCTTTGCTCATAGATCTCAACGTCGATAGTGTCTAGGGTCAGGAAGTCCCAGATTCTGACATGTTTCTCTTGTCCGTATCGCCTCAACCGACCGACTGCTTGCGTCTCACAAGCGTCATAGATCTCCTGACTTGGCGCGAGAAGTGGCGAGAGGAATATGGCGTGGTTGGCCGAAGTGAGATTCGCACCGCTAGCACTTTCGTCCATGACATTCAGGAGGAGCACCCGCTCTTCGCCGTCGTTGTTCTGGTACTTTTCCAGATTCTTACTCTTCTGTGACGCGGAGCCACGTATTTCGAGGAACTTGATCTTGTGCACCTTGAGTGCGTTGGCAACTTTGGCCATGAGGTCCTGGAACTGGACAAAGATGAGCACGCGTTCTTTCTTGGGAATCGTGTTTCTGGAGTGCCAAAGCGTGAGTTAATGTGAAGCAGAGTATATGACAATAGAACGCACTTGATCAAGTCGATGACCATTTCCAACTTCTTCCCGAAATGCCTGCCGCGCCCATCGCGAGCTTCGTCATCGACACCAAGGGTCTCCCCTTTGACAATGTTAAGGACCCTTGCAGCAGCCATACATTTCCCGGAGGCTGCATAAACACACTCCTCGCGATCCGCACTCTGCCTGACACACGTCATACAACCCGTGTGCCCGCAAGAGGAGAGAACGGCGACTTCGTCCATCGGAATTTCATCTCTGCCGCATCCAGGACACGAGAGCTTTGGAGGCGCTTCTCGCTGCTTCTGCAGGTCACGGACGACGGTGAAGTACCGACGAGAGCGTACTCGCCCAACAAGCTCCTTGGTCAGCTTGCGGATGTTGTGTGTCTGCTCGCGGTGGTCCCAGATGAGATCTTTGATGGTGTTCGACAGGTTCTCATCTTTCCCTTTGGACTTGTTCTTCCAGTGGTTCGCTGGGAGGACGGGGACCCCGGCTTCGTCAAGAAGAGTTTTCACCATCTCCGTTGCCTCGTGATCCCCGACACCTTCTAAGCGAGTAACGCGGGCGTATTCCTGGAACATCGACTCCTCATTGAGCTTGCCAATCTTCTTTTCACGCGCGACACCATTCTTCAGTTCCTCAAGGAGCTCATCTCTACAGTCGTCCAATTGTTTCGTACGATCCTTAACAATGATTTCGCAAGCCTTCATAGCATTCTCCCTTGAGTTGTCCTCAGAGGTGTCCAAGTCGAAGTGGGAGCAGCGTTTCAAAAGTGCTTCCTCCGCGGTCCTAATAATGGTCAATAAGATACCTTTCAGAGCGGAGCCGTTTTATAAAACTTACTTGCTATCACCGAGTGCATTGTTCAAACGCTTTTCTCGGTCACTTTCCGTCTTCTTCGTTCGCTTTATGGTCATGTCTAGCGCACGCAAGTGGTGTTCCAGCTCCAGATAAATCGCGCGTTCTGCGGCGGGGAGTACTACCTTTTGTACTTCGAATGAGCATGGAATCTCATCAATCTCGGCGATATTCTACCATACGATTTTAGCAAGTGATGTACTTGAGATGGAAGAAATGGTGCGAACCTGACGAACAAACGTATCCAAGAAAACTTGGCCGATGTGATGGCGGTGGGCGTGCCATTCTTGCGTATGAACCTCACGGAAGGAGTGGAAAGCTTCCACCTCTGAAGATGACTGTCAGTCACATAGAACCGTAAGAAATGCTTAGAACACACTTGTTTGCTCCCTGATGCGTTTCTTGCTCATAGCTGACTGCCCCTCTCCGTCATCGTTGATGCCCAAGTGAAGGTTGAGATGAGCCGCGATCGTCTTTACAGCACCAAAGTCGTGGATGGGCGGTGTGCCAGACAGTACCCAGCGACGATCCGCCGTGAGCTTCGTAACCATGGAGTGTACTTTCCCAGTCAAATAGGTATACTCGTCGACGACAACACGGGCAAAGTGGAAGATCTCCAAAGGCGGTGATTGCATTTTCGTCCAATCCCTCCTGACAGCGACGCTTTCAAGGTGCCAAGGGTCAGTGTCCTCTCGGCGTTTCTGTTTCTTGGCTGGCGCGTCCTTGGCACTCGCTGCCTTTCTCTTCTTCCCGCCCGACTTTTCGGAGGAGGGCGAAGAAGGTGGTTCGTCGACGTCCATACTGTCGTTATCGGATTTCGACGAACTTGTGCTAGCTTTGGCCTTGCCTTTGTTGCTGATCGCCTTAGCTTTGGGCTTCTGTTTCCGCAGTTTCTCCTCTTCTTCGTCATCGTCAGATATCTCGATTGTCGAGACCTCCTCCTCTGATGTGGGTGGGGGAGTAGGTTTCCCCCGAGAGGTCCTTGATTTCTTGACACTGGGCAGATCATCCTCATCCTCACTGGGTGTAGGCTCATCTTCGGGCTCGTCTGTTACGCCTTTGTCCTCGTAATCACTGCCACTATCACCTTCGTCGTCGTCGGAGTCAATGACGACCGCTCTTCTAGCGCTCCCCCGCTTGGGCCTTGATGCCTGGGACACAGCAACTTCCCCATCCGAGGTGTCGTCTGTCTCCTCGACCTTCCGCTTCTTCGAGCTCGCAGCGCTGACCACAACCTCGGGCATCTTGCCTGTCCGCGTGGGCTTGGCAGGGAAATATTCTTTCGGAGGACTAGTCGTATCTTTGGGTTTCGTCTCCTGATCTTTCTTCTCCGCAGCGACAGCGTAAGCCTTGCCCTTGAGGCGTTTTGGCGCCGCGAAAATTTGAGATTCTAATTCTTCCTCTGAAACGAATGTCAACCACTATAACTTGGGTAGAACAAGGTAACTTACCCCGTCTGCGTGCCTCTCGTATCGCTTTCGTGACACTATTGGGACCATCGTTTTTCAGGCGCTCCACCTGATTCTTCAATGCTTCCAGACATATCTCGAGCCGAGCATTGAAATATCGACCGTCTTGGGAAGGGAGCGCACCCCCAGCCGCGAAGGACTCAAGGTTTCCCAGATAAACGGCACTCTGGAACAAATTCGACGCGACGATCACAAGATCTGCCTCTTGGACCTTTTCGATGGTCAACGAGTTGATATTGGTGGCGGTTGAGATGACCACCACTTTTTTGAACCGGCCTGGCGCGAACTTTGCGGACTCTGACTTCCATTGCCGGGTGAGATGTGGTGGAACAATGACCAACGTGGCCCTAACGGGAACTTTGCCGAGGATGTCTTTCTTGCTCTCAAACTCCTTTCTGACCTTTTGATAGGAGCAATCAATGAGACCAAGGGTAATGGCAGTCTTGCCGTATCCAACTTGGTCGGCGAGGACGCCACCCCTAACTTTGACAGGTCTCTGTGCACGACCCTCCGCACGCCAACCCAGAGGCTCGAGAATCGCCTCCGAAATTTCCTCTTCGACAAATGGAGCAGCGTCGAGGGCCTCTCGCTCGAGCATCCAGGTCAAGGAACGCAATTGCTCCTTACGAAGGTCGAGCTTAAAATTGGGCGGCTGACTGTGTTCCGGGTCTGCCTTATTACTCTCGAGCGTAAAAGGCGGGAGTTGAATCTTGACCGCAGGAGCAAAGTCGGTGTCCAAACGCCATGATAACGAAGGTCGTTCCGGGCGAGTAGCCGAAGGAAGGCGGGACAGGGCACGATGCAACAATGAAGCGATGTTGAGACCTACTTTAACCACACCGACGTTCTGTTCCAGACGTAGCTGAGTGACGAATGGATTGGGACGAAGCTTCAGATCGCGCTCATACTGCCCGGCTTCTTGGGAGTCCTCGATGGCAGCAATTTTCTTTCCAGTCTTGCTCCATTTGATGGTGGGAGGCGTCGGGGCACACCGCTGGCATTGGTGCAAATCCTCGGGCATATCGACTGTCTGCCACGTGTGTAAATTATCGTCAACGTGTCGGATACGTTCGAGAAGCCAAGCCAGCGACCTGAACGTCGTGCGCTCGTTGAGCTTGTCGACTTCTCTCCATTCCTGAAGAGGCCACTCGGGACCAGCACCATCGGGAAGAGGTACCGTGCAAGACAACAAAGCAACGGCTCTAGCACAAGCGTCCGTATCGACTGCCACCTCCAGTGAACCCCGAGGAACGGCGAAATGTGCTCCAGTGGGTTGAGAAGACTACAAAATACATGAACCTTAACGGAGGGAATAAGCCTGCTCAGGCTTACCTGGAGCGATACTTTGTTTGAAGACACCCATTCCACGGGTATATGGCATGTGACCGATTGCTCCCCCCGAACATCCGACTGTCTCCACGAACCAGCGAGTTTGCAGACAATCGGCCGGAACTCGCCATAGTCGTATCTTCGAATGGTAGTGGTGAAAACGAACGCGTCATCTTTGGGATCACCACACCGTGTGGGGTCTAGCATCATGAACAGCGGTGGAAGTTCGACGTCCTCGGGAGTAGATTCGCGCTTGTGAAGAGCGCCGCAGGCTGTACCGCACTTGTCCAAGAGAGCATACGTCCCAGAGATGTCACGATCAAGTAACGACACCTTGTTTGCCGGCACAGTAATTTTCAGGTGCGAATGGACACGAGCCTCCTTGATTTCTTCGCCCAACAATCCAAGCCGCGAACCCCAGGAAGGTACAAGCGACTCGCTCCCAGTCATGGTCAGAGTAATCTCGATGTTGGAAGGCAAAGCGAATTGCCAGTGGCCCTGCAACAGGCCGCCCTGACATTTGAATCTAGCAACAGGAAGTTGCAGGAGACGACGGATCTCCGCATTGGCGGGCTCGCCCTCTAGAGGAATCGCATACAGTCGCCATTCTGTCTGCTTTGGACCCAGGTACAACTCTAAAGAAGCTGATGGGGACTGGTAAACTGCAGACCAGACTTCTTGTCTCTTGAGTTCGACGAAACGCAATTCCGAACTCGTGGCCCGGATAACTGCAGAACGCCAACTAGCCCAACGCTTCTCCGGTAGAGTTGCGTTAGAAGTGGATCGTAGATCGTCGAGGAGCTCCACAGTGATATCGGTGATTGACAAGCACATGGGAAGGACGGATTTGAGTTCCCTGACGAAGGTCCCGGGAGGAATACGTGAGACTGTCTGCACATCGAGGGGTTCGAAGTTGTGTTCAGGACGTCCAGCGCACTTCTTGCAGGAAGATGAACCGCAGTCCTGACAACGGAGTAGCTCCCTTGTTGTGATGTCCTTGCGACCCTCGCAAAGGCATAGCCGTACACTTCGGGTGGCGCGCTCGAGAATGTCCTCCACTGAGTCCATCTTCAACTCGGACAGGTCCAACGGTTGTTCGGCTAACTGCTCAAGGTTAGAAATACGATCTTCCACAGAGGATCTTGGCGTGGAATCGACGTCCATAGCATCCTCGTCTCCTACAGATCCAACTTCGAGCTTCTTCATCTCGTAAGTCTCCTTATCATCTCCCGCCTTCAGAAGCTCCTTGCCGACAACCAATGCGGCAAGTATACATGATCCCACGACTGTTGAAGACATGGCGTTACCAGCGAGATCGGCAAGTTCGTCCTCACTCTCTCGTGTAAGAAGCAGCTTATCCACAGGAAGACCCTGCATAGCCAGTGCCTCGACTCCGACCATGGGTCCACCGCGATTGGTGACGTAAGGGATCATGGATGGGGTGAGGCATGGACATATACCCGTCTTGCTTGAGCCAGTAGAACGATCGACGTTTTGCGAGAGATTCCAGACAAGTCTGAGATAAATGTTAGCGCGGACCACATTACTGACGTTTTGGATTGTCCACTCACGTTTTGTAGGATGGATCGACGCCAATCTTGGAGGAGCGAAGAAGATTGATGTCCATCAGATCCCAAACACGTTCGACTTGTCGTACTCCCCAATCTTGCCAAGCGAAGTCAGGCATACGGCAAGCACCACCTTATATTCACGAAGTTGAGGCAATGGATCACAAACCAGCGCAAGATGCTCACCTTCCTCCCAGTTAGTCAGAGGACGTTTCGGGCCTAACAACTCGTCGAGCCTAGCACGCGCATGTCGGGATTCGCACCTAGTCCAGTCAATTCGTCCAGCGCGCGAGTCCGACACACCACCAGATTGAACAAGCTTCTCTCTAGCTTGGTGAATGCGCACGTCATCTGATGGGAGAAGAAATGCATCCAAAGTCGACGAAGCAGGGCGCTTCAGTTTGTCTGTTACCCACTTCTTCCACTCAGCTGGCAACTGGGACACCCGCTTGTCGACAGCAAGCAAATAAACACGGGTACGAGTGTGTGGAATATAGAATTGTTTTGTGTCCAATCGCATAAATTCAGCACTGTAGTTCAGACGCACGAAATAATCCTTGACTTTATCCCATGGCGCAGAGCAGACGTTCTCCAGAATGACCAGGGGTGGTCGATGGTTGGCGACCCAAGACATCATACCGTGGAACGTTCGCCCTGACTCTCCTCCTCCGTCGATCCCTTTTTTCAAGTTATTGAGATTGGAATAATCGACGCAAGACGTGCCAGCGACGAGCAAGTCCACGTCACCAGGAACAGGGGCTAATGCGCCATATGCGGTAGTGCTGTAGAGCAAAGTTAGGATCACGCCAAGGTGTGGACAAGAACACATACGCTTCAGTATCTCCAAGCTCGCACACATCGCGGAACAATAGGGGTGGTTTGAAATTGCGCTCGATGTACGCCTGCTTGAATGGCTCTATCTCGCATGAAAACACGTGTTCAAACTCGAACGGGATGCCATACTGCTCCTGGATGGGTTGACATATCAATTCCAGAGCAAGAAGAGGAGACTCTGTGCCAGAACACATGGTAGCGACACGAAGCTTTCTACCTCTGACACGTTCCGCGACGCCTTTGATCTGAGGAATGTGGGAGACGAGATCGGAAAACATGCTGGGTATGTGGTGAAGAGGTGGAAGACTGGAAGATTCTATCTTGCCATCTGTCTTGGAATACTGTGCTGGGCTGTCATCTTCGTCAGAGATCTCGGGTTCTGTGTCGTCCTCGGCCTCCTCAGCGCTAGATTCGTCGTCCATTTTCTTCGCCGACTTTCCCGCCTTCTTGGCCGCAGATTTTGCAGGCTTCTTGTCGCCCCCACCAAAGAACGAAGTGATGGACTTTTGATCTTTGGCGAGCGATGTTGCCTTGGGCATGATCGGTTGATCGAGTACGGTCGTCAAACTTTGTGAGAGCCACACGCGTCGCTGGCGCGTTTTATGTCGAAGTCACGTTCGCGCTTTGTCACGCCATCCCTAACAAGTCACGCCATTTTTAATGGAAGCTTACAAACCACACCTTCAAACGAAAATCATCGATATCCATGGAATGTATCAAGTGTAAGTTACACGCATGCGATGCAAATGCATTACAAATCTAAGGAAAGAGCAAGGAATCAAACCTCCATCTTGACCGCTCATTCCCAGTACCGTGGAACCTTGCTATCGCTTTCCCCGCCGACCTCCAAAAAGTCTGACGGACGCTCGCGTTTCAGATTTCGCCGTCTGTTATTCAGCGGTAATCGCTGGTATGCTGAATCCTGAGCGGCAGGTTGTTGATTCGCAAACGAGGCGGGCCACTGTGTGTCCGTTTGCTGGTACCCCGGCATCCCATAACCCACCACACCAGCGGCACTCTGCATCTGTTGTTGTTGTTGCTGTTGCTGTTGTTGTTGCTGTTGTTGCTGAAGAGTAGTTGCGACTGCAAGAGTCGCCGCGAGGGCCTGCGCTTGCTGGAGCTGCATCTGTAATTGGTGATATTTCATCTCCGAAGAATGTCGCACATGGTCGGGTAACGAAGTATTTTGCATCATTATGGATAACTGATTGATCTGAGCCTGAAGCTGAGGGATGCTGTCGACTATCATTTGGGGAACATCCATGCCAGCCTGTTGATCTGAATAGAAGTCATCGATAGCGGAACCATCCCCTTGAGGTGCCTGTAGGGGGCTGTTAGCGTCACAATTTCGAATAGCAACACGAGCACTGAGTACCTGTTCACTGGCCACCGCACTTATGTTCGTCACACCTTCCTCATCAATCTCTCTTCTGCTCTGTTCAATCACCTTATCAATGTGATCGGCAACTTTTGTTCGCATAGGTTTATCCATGACCAACTTGTCAAGAGACGGTACCTTCTTGCCACACTTTGGACAAACAAAGTCGCGCTCAAGAAGGTGAGTCTGGATACAATCCTCGCAATACGTGGTTTCACAACACGGCGTTTTCACGGCATCACGGAAAAGTCTGTTGTCTATTGGACACGCGAGTGTAGCGTCTGTCGGAGGTCGTTCTCGAACGTCTGCTACGGAAAGGCCTTTCGACCGAGATACTTGCTTTTGCCACGATACTCTACTGGAGTGAGTGAGTGCTTCAACATTAAAATACAATAGCTTACGAATCGGGTTGGGCGACGACGTAGCCTCCCTCGGGTGTGACCATCACACCTTGGGCAATCTCACCATTGTTAGGATTCTCCACCGCCTTCAGGAAGCTGCGCGGGATACCCGTGGTTCGCTTGATGCGAGGTTTGTTGTCGAACTCGCGATCGTTATTTGTTGGACAGTCTTGAATCCAGTGTCCTAGAAGAACGTGAATCAACATTGACCAGACAAGGCCACACAGCCTACCTTTCTGGCCACAACGATAACACACATACGATGGTGGTAAAGGACGATCAGGAGTATGGGATTGATGCGAACCGAAGGGCTTGCCACCGCGCCCGAAGGAGGTTCCTCGAGGATTATTATATATTCGAACAGCACTGTTTCGATCAAGGGGTAAAACAGAAATCATGTTATGAGACTTCATTCTACTACACAAAGCAGAAGAACCGCGTAAACGAGACACCAACTGAGACATCTTTTCCTGGGTTTCCTCCCAGTTGGCCGTCTGGGCCTGGAACATGGCTGCCATTGCAGCAGCTTCGTCTTCCTTAGTGACCGAATTCTTCGGAATGATGACGGTGGTGCCTGGCTGCAGAGAATGTAAGACTCGCCAATCGGCGAGTGGTGCGTTCATTTCAGAACAACTACGCACAGAAGCTGGAATCTTGGAGGACGCAGTTTCCTCCTTCACGTCGAAGCGTTTCGACATGGAACCCTTGTACCATGCATTATTGCCACCTGATCTCTGAACGGGCTCAGAAATGGGTACGGATGCACTCCCATTGATGCCAGCAATATACATGGCTGCTTTGCCCTTTCCCGGACGGTGAGAGGGCATACGCTTTACGACAACAGAGGAGGACCTCGGAATGACTTGAGAGTCATCCTTGTACTCTACATGGATGACGGATGTCAAAAAGTCAGTCATCAATGCTACAAGAAGTGAACGCACCTTGATTGGTGGACGTGTCGTAGACGTAAAGATCAAAATCATTAGCCTTACCGAGGTTGTTTGCAAGGATGATTTCTCTTTTCAAGTCAAACACAGAGATGGCAGTGCCATCAAAAGTCACCCGAGACTCGTCTCTTTGAGACTTAAATTTGTAGAACACAGAAGAGGCCATGGGTCACAGGACTGGGAACAAGAAACTTGTTGGGGTGTACGACGCAACTTGCGAAGGTGGTAAATGAAACCAATATATAGTACGTCCTACGGGGCGTTGGAAGAAGAGGTCGTCGTCGTCGTGAGGTTGATGTGGTTTATAAGCAACTGGGCAATTTCCGTCCCAACGTTTACGAGAGGCGCTTGAACCTATTCCAAACTCAGCGGCATTGGTGGTCATGGCTGACTAAGCGGTGCTTAATTTAAAAGTCGTTCGACTCGCTTTTCAGACACGACCTGCACAAATATGTCGCAGTCATATGGCAGCACCCATGCTGAGTTGCGCCAGCGAAGTGTTGAGGTGCAGCGGTCAGCCTCCACCCCTGCGGCCACCACGGATGAAGGCCGTAAAACCGACCAGCTCCTGGACCAACACCAATCGTGGGTACACCGTGTTTAGAATGTGACCTTTACCCACACGCGTACATCTTCCAGATACGAGTTTGGTGGCCCATGGGGTGTCACGGCGATGATGATTGGTTTTCCCATTCTCATGTATTACCTCTGGATATGTCTTTGGTTCTACGACGGGAAACTCGTCGCGCCTACTTCTGTGGATGACATTCTTCCCTTCCTTCAGCGCATGTGGGCCCATGTTCGCGACGTGAGTGCATTGCAAGTCTTGGATAGCGATTGACGTTGATGACCGTATCCAGGATGCTAGTCCGAATGCCTATGCCTGGAAGGTTTACACTGGTCTTATCATCTATCAGCTCTTCCTTGCTTGGGTCGTGCCAGGTTACAAGCAAGAAGGGCTTCCGGTCCCTTCGCTTGGTTACAAGACATTGATGTACAACTGCAATGCCCTTTGGTCTATCTATATCACGATGATCACTGCCGCCGTGCTCCACTTCTACAACATTTTTCGGCTCACAGAAATCATCGATAACTACGGTCATATCATGTCAGTTGCGATCATCTACGGTTTCCTGGTCTCCTTTGGGGTGTATTTCATCACCGTCGCAACTGGTAACCAAATTCGCATGTCCGGCAATTTCATCTACGACGTCTTTATGGGTGCTTGCTTGAACCCTCGCATTGGCCCTATTGACCTCAAGATGTGGGCAGAGGTTCGCATTCCTTGGGTCATTGTCTTCTTTTTGGCGGTCTCTGGTGGTTGTCATCAGTATGAACACTATGGATACGTCACACCCGTAAGTCTTGCTTGTCTGGCGACGATCGTTGTTTACCTAGTTTATCTAGAACATGGCTTTCATGATTCTGGCTACCTGGCTTTATCTGAACGCTTGGTACGTATTACCCTTTTTTGTCGGTGACCTTTCTCAATAAGCACGTGCATAGTGGAAAAGGAGAGGAGTGTATTCCCCAAACTTGGGATATGTTCCACGAGAAGTGGGGCTTCATGGTCATTTTCTGGAATTTTGCCGGTGTCCCATTCGTGCGCCCTAATTGCCCTCTACATGCAAACCCAAATGCTAACCGTTATTCCAGACATATGTGTACTCAGTTGTTTACATGGCCTCACATGACCCCTCCAAGTACCAGTTCTCTACACTAGTTTACGTCCTGCTATTCACTACGCTGCTCACTGCATATTACGTGTAAGGTCTCCACCTACTTCAGATGCATTCGTTCTCATTATGCAATTTCACAGCTGGGACACCTCCATGTCGCAAAAGAGCCGCTTCAAAATGCAAACTCAGGGTATCACCAAGTTCCGCAACACCTTCCCTCAGCTTCCCTGGGGTACCCTGAAGAATCCCGAGTTCATCCAAACCGCTCATGGGTAAGCTCACCAGTTATTATCGCTTAACGTGCCGCTAACGTAGTACATAGAAACCGCCTCTTGATTAGTGGTTGGTGGAGGTACTCTCGCAAACCCGTATGTCTTTGGCTGTGTATTATCGTGCATGACCATGTTTTGACATTCTTCTAGAACTACGTCGCCGACTGGATCATGGCCTTTTCTTGGGGTGTGATCATTGGCGGGGCAACCATCATCCCGTATTTCTACTCAGTCTTCTTCATTACGGTTCTCATTCACCGCTGTGGCCGAGACTTTGAACGCTGCTCCGTCAAGTATGGGAAGGACTGGGAACGTTACTGTTCCATCGTGAAGTACAAGTTTATCCCTGGCATCTACTAGAATATGATACTATCTCGATGATACCACTTGGCCTCATGTACATACCTTGCGCTCGAGGAACCAAATTCGCATACAAAAGATAGCATGAATATTAATGACGTGTCCAAGTTGCATGCCGCTGCCGTGCCGAAGCCGTTTCCAATGCCGAGTTCTCACCTCGAATAAGTTCCCTCGACTTGCTCACCCAGCAAAGACAGGCACCGGTTTCATCATTTCTCCATCACTCGTGCGCGCGCATTCTCGTACACGATGGAGAGCAACAAGGACGAAGCCCTCAAATGCTTGAGGATCGCTCAGAAGCACAGGGACGCAGGCAATTTCCCCTCCGCGCGGAAATTTTGCCAGAAATCACTTTCTTTGTTTGCTACGCCGGAGGCAGAGCTGCTGAAGGAGTCTATTGAATCTGCTGCCTCTGCAGCGGAGTCGGCTGGTCCGTCTTCTAATACGGGTACGAGTAATGGGAATGCGACAACTGCGTCATCGTCATCAACGGAGACCCATCCTTCCGCTGCGGGAACGAAACGAAGGGGTGATGGGAAAGCAGAGGGGACGTCGGGAGGTATGAACGGGGAGAAAAGGGAGTACACGGCCGAACAGCTGAAGGTCGTGAAGCGGATTCGGGCGTGCAAACCTACGGATTACTACGAGATTCTGGGCGTGAAGAAGGACTGCGAAGAGACTGATATCAAGAAGGCTTATCGAAAGGTACACGACTTGCTGATCAGCAGAAGAATGAATTAATGAGACGGACTCTTGATAGCTCGCGCTTGCTCTACATCCTGACAAGAACGGGGCACCGGGGGCAGATGAGGCATTCAAAAGTAGGCACACAAGAATGAGTTTTTCCGCGCGTATTTCGCTGATCCACTTGACAGTGGTTTCGAAGGCGTTCCAAGTCATATCAGGTACGTATCTCGAATCTCTCGTCTGTTCATGTCTCGACTCGCCTTTCAGATCCACAAAAGCGAGCAGCGTTCGACCAACATGGTTCTGACCCAGAATCACGGTTCAGCGGCATGTCATCATCTGGTTTCTCGCCCGGTTTCTCGTCCTCACCGTTCGCTGGTGGCTTTGAGGGCGAAATGTCACCAGAAGACCTGTTCAACATGTTCTTTGGCGGTGGCATGGGGATGAACGGCGGCGCTTTCGGACCCGGCCCGTTCGGGGGACCCGTGTTCACTGCGAGCTTTGGGCCTGGCGGATTCCGGACGACGCGCGTGCGTATGAACGGACATCCACAAGGAGCTGGACAGGAGGAAGCACCCCAGGCACGGTCGATGTTTATTCAACTCCTCCCTCTCATCATTATTTTCGCGTTCTCCTTTTTATCTATGGTCCCCGATCTCTTTATGACGCCTCCTGTTCCGGACCCTCGGTTTCAGTTCACGAAAACGTCAAGGTTTGATCTGGAACGGCAGACGGGCAACCTGCACGTAAATTACTATGTTAATTCGCGCGACTTTCATGCACACCCGAAGATCGCTGCTGAACTTGCGGCGGGCCCGTACCGCCGAGGATCTGCTCTCGTTCGCTTCGAATCCAACATTGAGCAGGTGTACACGCAAAATCTCCTCACTCAATGTCAACTAGACATCAACAAGCGGCAGAGACGAAAAGAAGCTGAAATTGGATTCTTTGGTGTTGGGACGGACTGGGAGAAAGTGAAGAAGATCGAGGCGGAGACGTTTGCCAGCTGCGAGGAACTCAGGAGATTTGGGTTGCTCAAGTAATGTGTTTATTCATTTCATTCTTTGATGTTGGCTCGGACCGAGGGGCACCGTAGATTATGTTCGTTCTCATCTATGCATGAGTTCTACATATGTCTTATTTATACCTTGCTCATAACTCGTTACCTTACAGAGGTCACTCTGAATACAAAGTGCCCACAGTGAAACATGCCATCAACGCCACAAGAATGGAGCTGGGATGAGGACAATGAACGATTTATTCTAGTCGGGGTGAATTTATACAACTGCGGCTAGAAGCCAACTCTGTTCTCAAGCATCAAGGCTGTGTGTGGCTTCGGGGGCCGACGAGCGGCAACTATTATGCTGCTTGGGCCTGTGTTCTCTCCCGCTCAAGTTTGAGATAGTACTCTTCACGGCGTCGCACTGCGGAGACTGAGCTTAGGTTGTCATGCACATGTGTATCGTCATACCTGACTTGAGATGGAAACCATGCCTTGTTCCGAAAGTGAGTCCGAGAAAAAATGGTTAAATGGTGAACGCACCAGTACGTGTAGCCCGAGCCGATACCAAGGCCGAGGGCGAGAGAAATATCGCGCCAGAAGCCCTTTCTGAGTTTTCCGGTGATGGGTGCGATGGGCATAATGTCTGAGAAGGATGCGGTACGAGTCGGAGGTGAGGGAGCGTGTGTGTTGTGTGGAGTGACCAAACAAGGACACAACAAAATGGCAGCGGCCCAGGAGGGGCGCCAGACAAGGTTCCGCTGGGTCGACTCTTTGGCTGCCAAAACCATCAGAACATAGACACAGACGCCGCCCACGACATCGCGCACAGACCCGTTCACCCAAAGTAACAGCACCTCATCATGGACATCGATCCCTCAGGCTCAGGTGGCTGGCGTTTTGCCCAGTGTTTCGGTGACAAGGGCGAGGTCGAGGACATCACCGAAGGTATGTCGTTCTCGCTCTCTGCCCTGATCCCTGATCTTCCCTCCCCGATTAGCCGACATCATATCCACCGTCGAGTTCGACTCTACCGGCAACTACCTTGCAACGGGGGACAAGGGTGGCCGTGTCGTCCTCTTCGAGCGGAACGAGTCGGTAAGCATCCTCCCTTGGTGCATTTCATGGCTGATTCCCTCCGATTGCCACCCCACCCCACCTTACACTACATCGGCGAACGTCCGTGCAGAAAAAAGGCTGTGAATACAAGTTCTATACAGAATTCCAATCGCATGAACCAGAATTCGACTACCTCAAGTCGCTAGAAATCGAGGAAAAGATCAACAAGATCAAATGGTGCAAACGACAGAACACTGCTCATTTCCTACTGTCTACCAACGGTGCACCCCCTCTCTCTTCCTCTTGTCACCGTCAGCTTAACTTTCTCGGCTGCCCTAGACAAAACGATCAAACTCTGGAAAGTATTTGAAAAGTCGCTGCGGGTCGTTTCGGAATCGAATCATTATGAGGGCCAGCGAGCCATTACGCCACCCAGTTCACCTTTGCATCTCAAACTTCCCCGCATGATACAGCAGGACAATATCATCGCCGCCATCCCACGGAAAGTCTACGCGAATGCACATGCATATCACATCCACTCCATCTCCGTCAATTCGGACCAGGAAACCTACATTTCCGCAGACGATCTTCGCATCAACTTGTGGAATCTGGGCATCAGTGACCAGAGTTTCAGTACGTTTCTAATCCAGCTATCATAATCGCGTGACCAATCACCTTGCCACCTCAGACATCGTAGACATCAAACCTGTCAATATGGAAGAACTTACGGAGGTTATCACCGCTGCTGAGTTCCATCCACAGCATTGCAACTTGTTTATGTACTCGAGTTCGAAGAGTAACATCAAGCTTGCGGACATGCGCGACTCGGCGCTCTGTGATCGTCACGCAAAATGTGCGTCCTTGTAGATCGTTCCATCAGTTACCACCTCATGGTTTGACAGGCTTCGAGGAGGAGGAGGATCCATCAGCACGTTCCTTCTTCTCAGAAATTATTTCCTCTATATCCGACGTCAAATTCAGTCATGATGGGCGATACATCCTATCACGAGACTACCTGTCCCTGAAAATCTGGGACATTAATATGGAATCACGACCGATCAAAACGATTCCCATACATGACCACCTCCGCGGGAAGCTCTGTGACTTGTACGAGAATGATTGTATTTTCGATAAGTTTGAGTGTCTCTGGGCTGGTGATGACAAGTGCGTACCCTTCTCCTCTACTTGGATAATTACTGATCCCGTCTATCTCATAGACATGTCCTGACCGGATCGTACCACAACTTCTTCCGAATATTTGACACGGAGACAACCGGCGACGTCGTTCTGCAAGCTGACAAGTCCGCGTTTAAAGCGAAGAAGATGGGTGGGCCGCTGCCGAACAAGAACGGGCTAAAGAACGGTCGCCCAGGTGGTCTGAGAGACGCGATGCAGATGGAAACATTAGACTTCAACAAGAAAATTCTCCATGCGAGCTGGCATCCGAGGGAGAACACAATTGCTGTGGGTTTCATCCCTGATCATGCAGGTATGAGGCTGATGTGTCGCAGATCGCTGCAACGAACAACTTGTTCCTTTATAGCGCGGCATGAACTGCTCGCGCGTTCCGTCCATCATACTCCCCCCCCCAGAGACACAGAGAACGCTAGCTTCAGAGTCGACGCCCAACCCAGGACCCCAAAATGCATGCACCATACACTCGTTTCAAGGCGACAGTCTAATCACCCTTACCCCGATCAGTCACGAAGCATTACGATCCTAGGTTCCCACCACGACCCTCGACAATGTCACATGTCTTGCTTACGATGAACAATTCATCATACATGTTTATCATACCCTTTACTCGCCCGTCGCGTTATCTTGTTTAGTCGTCCTCCCACATATTTTCTTGCATCTCAGTGTGCCTTCTGTGGTCCGATGGGAAATCGTTGTCCTGGATGCTCTGGTTCTCTACACTGGTGGTTCCTCCCCCTCCGTCTTGGCGTTCATTTGTTTCGTTTCTCCACCCCCTCCCCACTATCCCCCGCTACATATTTGCGTTTACAGTAAAAAAGTTACGAGACTGATCTGGCAGTAGTGGCCGTAGAAGGCGAAGAGTTCAAAAGAAGGACAGAAGTAATCGAAATACATGGGTTATCGTAGCTGGTGTATCATATGGACAGGTTTTCCACTTTCATATCTCTTGGTACCGTCGGGTGTGGTTCAATCGTGCATACACGGGGCTCGTCTGTTTGCTTTGCTCACACGATTCAACTAAGCTCAGCTAACCCTGAGGCTGTTAATGACAGCGAAGAAACCAGCTTTGATGCAAGATAAACCAAAGGGTCGATCAGATTCTCTAAGGATGGTGGAGTGTGGGGTACCAGGCCCATAGATGGCACATACGAATCCACGCAGAAGCTAATAACCCTGCCAACTCTTGACCTTGGAGAACCAAAACGGCCGCACGTGCTTCAAAGGAAGCGGAACGACTTCTCCATCCTCGGTGTTTACCGACGCGTATGTTACGAAATCGAGCTTGTTCCATCGACCGAGTGGCTTGGAACGGAGCGAGAGCGTCATCTGGAAGTGGTAGCGACTGGATTGAGGGACGTGGTGGGAGAGGTGAGCGGATGGCGCATGTGTAGCGTGTGGATGCCTCTCGACGAGGTTGGTGATGAGGACGCTCGAGCCTTCGAGTCGCCAGTCACCGATGTAGAATCCCTGTGGTGAGTAGCGTGTGTCAGTGACTTGTTCCGTATGCCCAATTGATGACGCTGGGAACCTTCATACGCAACGAGGGCTTGAGCATGGGTATGACGAGCGCGGGCTGGTACTCCTCGTTGGCCAAGAGTGAGAGAACTTGCCCGTCCGGGAAGAACCGACTGGGACATGTCAGCATTGACGAGGCAGTCCAGAGACTACTCACAGATATCGGTGGTACGTGATAAGGTGGCTGACCTATCCCTTTATGTGAGTGATCTAATCAGCAGTCAGAGTTGGTGACTTACGTTGACCCAGGCGTTCTCACCGAGACCTCTCCGACTTTGAAGAGTCATTAAATAGTTAAAGGGGGACATGACAAGGGACACTTACACATAATGACATACGGCGATATATACACCGTCTAATCTTAATCTTGGATGTTCGATGTATGTTTGACGATAGTTGGAATCGTATTCGTCGACTATGGATTGCACTGTGACAGCTTCGGGAACTTGTGGTGGTTTATACGCCAAATGTACAAAATACCTATCACATTGGAGACCATCACGTTTATGTTCTGAGATAAGGGACAATCATACCTCCATATTGACGAGTCGAGACTAAGGACGCGTGCCTTACGGCTTACAGTCGCGAAGCGCTCTAGAGCCACCGTATCGAGATTGCGCAGGATGTACAAGAGCAACTCCTCCGGAATCATATTGATCGGCACACCCTCCTGGTCATCCTCTGGCTCAAACGACAACATTTCCGGGAAGTTTCCCAGAACCTTGGAGAGAATCCCATGCGTGTGCACCAACTCTTTGTCTTCTGCAACCCTCGAGACGTTGCCCTCTGTCCCTTCACCTCTGTTGGCAGAGGCCGTCTTTTTGTGACCCACGCCGACAGCGGAGCGACCTAGTTGTTGCAGCCCCTGCTCCTCCTTGAAGTATGCACGGTCGACATCTGCGTTAAGTCGGAACGCCTGACGGTACAGTCTCAGCGCTTCGTCCAAGTCGCTTTCCTGCTCATGCTGAACAGCATTGCGGTAGATTTCGACGGCATGCGTGATGCTTCCGCTGAGAGGACTCTGTCCATGTGACGTATGCAGGGCTTGGTGTGAAGGCCCAGGAACAGACCACGCCGCGGGTGGCTTCGCTTCGGTCTCGGGCGGAGCAGTACGAGGTCTGGCGTGTGCGTCAGGGGGAAACGCCTTGTGTTGATTGGGTTCCGCCGGAGAATCTTGCTGTTGGACATGATGTTCTTCCCGCCGCCGTCGGATCTCCTCCCTCCACTGCTCTCTAAATCGCCTGAGCTCGGCAGACTCTTCTTCTGTGCTGGCTTTCGCGCTGGTAGGCATCCAGAACAAGACAACGAGGCTAGCGCGCGAGAATGGGCATCGGACCAATTAGCGACGTCCAAGTATGAGTCAAGACGCTCACTCCGTCAGATCCGGCTGCAATTGTGTCGCTGACAAAGCTGGCCGTACACACTCCGTTGTTGCCAAACAGCCTGAGGAAAGGAATATCCTCTTTTTACCTCAATGCATACAGAATTCGGGGTCCTAATACCCCCGGTTGACAAAGCGAGAACCACAACGGTTGCTCCTTTCTTTGATCCCAAAAACCAAACTAGCAAAGAAATCTGACCGAGTTTGCGAGAACGGAAGCAGCGTGTAGTCCAAAATACGTTCCGAGTGAAGGGGCGAATGCGACCAGACCGGGTACGTGCCTTCCGACTCCGGGTCATAATCATTATTTGTGGAGAAGAAATTGACGTTGCTGATGATTAGTACCCCCCCGAGTTTAGCGACATCCTCAATGGTGTTTAAATGTGACCTGTGATCCGTTTGCAATACTGAGGAAGGTCATTACATCTACGTCTCGTACACCTGGAATTTCGGAGACGCGCTTTACCAAGGGTGGGTATTTCGACACTGATGCACTCCTAGCCCAGCTTGAGCAAGATATGCTCAAAAAGTGATCTAGATTTCGAAATTGATATGGTAAGTTGTGCGGGGGGGGTCTTACTATGTGAATATGGTCTAGGTTAAAGCAGGGTTTCTCGCCTCTAAAATTGCTCTCCCTGGCCCACGTCTCAACGAATACTGACCTGTCGCCTGCCCATACTCGAGTATCCGCCCTTACTTTGGTAACTCTCCCCTTCAAGGGCTCTTTCCTGGAAGCCATGTCATTCATGAACCTTTGTTTTGGAATCTGTTGAGCGGGAGGTTACATAAACCCCAGAAACGAGATTAGCCTGCGACAATCACGCACCGGGTACCATTTTCAGATCCATGCCTTGTTTCACAGGTTGGAGTTCCTTCCCCACCGGGGCCATCCGATAAGATTCGGAATGGAGCTGTGCTCGACCATACCTGTAGTATCATTTGACTGCGGAAGCCCTGAGTGGTCGTCATACAGAGCCATCCACGTGGAAACATTAAAGAACGCCAGACCCGTTGCCATCCGCTCACAAGAGCGTCCTTTGACCACCTCAAAAGATAATCAGAATAGGTCCGTCTTTATTCATTGCTCGATTGACGCGGCTTTGACCCCCACTGACAGGTTATGACGAGTTCGCCTCACGTCGTCCTCTTGGGGGTACCAAAGGAGCCCAATCACCCAAGTTCCTCTGGGTTCTACCAGAAGCTAGAGACGTTTCTCAGATACAGCAAGATCTCACACGAACTGCGCGACACATATCCGTTCAAAGCGCCAAAAGGGAAGGTTCCCTATGCGAAGATAACTCACGATGGCCGGACAGTCACAGTTCCCGATTCACATTTCATCATTCAATACCTGGTGGAGAAAGGGCTCATCAAAGATCCCGACGAGCTGGCGGGCCTAACGATTGCTCAGAAAACCGAATCGAGGGCATTCCAAGCGTATATCGAGGAGATGTTGTATCTTGCCATCCTATACGATAGATGGTACGTCGACGAAAACTACGCGGTCGCAACACAGGAAGAGTTTGGTAACACCCCGTGGCCCTTGCGTTCATTCGTATCATGGTTTATCAGGTGGAGGGTCAGTGGCGCGTTGTATTCTGCCGGGATGGGGCGTCATTCACCAGAGGAAGTGCATTGTTTGCAAAAGGAAGTCTTCGAAGCACTTGAGGTCAAATATGCTGGGCATAAGTACCTTCACGGTGGGGAGCTTCCGTCACGCATTGACCTGATAGTGTATGGTTTCCTTGCCAAGATCCTGTCGTCAGATGGGAATCCGTTTTTTTTCGAGTTTGGTTTTGAACAGCACGGTGCTGAGGTCGTTTGTTGGAGAAATGACCAGCTTGTTGTTCCCAGAAATACAAATGCCTTGAAAATGAACATGCATTCGCCGATGGTCGGTGATGAATTCCTTCTATCGCAATCGACATTAGCTACAGTGCCTTTTATCCATTCTTTGCTGTCATCTGAGGCGACTTGGATGGACCTGAATGGAGCTGCTGCTGGTGGCCCGCTGGGAATCCGTCCCTGTATTCCTCACAGAACCCCGCAATCTGAGCAAACCTAAGGGATACAGGCGCGAGTACTTGAGTAGCCACGAGTTATATACATAGTCCTGAGCTCGGTTTCATCTTGCCAAATTGGTCGGTCGGTTGGGTTTGATCACTGCTCAACATATGACTCTAGCGCAGCTACACGCCACTCCGTACTACCGTAGCATGCCTCGGTGCCCTCGGAAACAACTGCAATGCATCATTGAATCACAAACGTATCCTGGACGACAGCCACTTTGGTCCTTCAGCGTTATGAGAAAGTTTCAAAGAGGCTGTTCGATCCAGTTGCTATATGAATTCACGTGAGCTCCCGCATCCCCTAGTGACTACACAATATATGAACGAGTGAGTCCTTTATGTAAACGAGAACCAGGAAACCACTGCTGCTGCTCACCAAGTACTTCCGTTTCGAATTTCGAGTCGATCTCCTCCGCCCTCGCCGACACTCCCTGAATGGCACTTGCACACCAGGGCCACACCCCATCTTACGTTACGTTGGCGCTAGTACGGTCTCGACCGCGAAACATGGACAATAAGCACCTCAGTACCCAGGAATTCAATCTTGCGGTGAGTTCTTCGTGGATATTCCTGCGTGCGTTGGTTCGAATTCTTAAACCAGGTGTATCAAGTTGTTAAAGCCGTCCCACCCGGAAAAGTCATTACGTGTGGTCAGTAGCAATATTACCTGGCGTCTAGTTCGCAAATGAAGCACATTGGGCAACCAGGGCAGATCGCTAAACTCGTCGGTTTCCCTAGTCAAGCTCGTCGAGTCCGAGGAGGCAAGTGCCATTTGTCTTGTAGTTTCCTGTGCCGTCGTAACCGGTTACTATACTATAGCTGTCAAATTCATCTCTCACACGAGCCCACCAGTGCCCTGGCACCGGGTTGTCGCTACGTCGGGTGTCGTCTCGATCCACGGACCCAATGATCAGCAATGTCTGTTGGAAGCAGAAGGGATCGAGGTCAACGTCGGCGTCGTTGGGGAGAGCAGAGTTGCCGTGGAGAAATGGGGTTGGTTCCCCAAGGCAGATGAAGTTCGCTTCGACGCAACGTTTGGAGTGGAAGATGACCAGGAGTGGGGTGCTTGAGCACTCTCAGGCCTGACTGAAAGTTGGTCCCCTCTCGCTCTGTGGGCTTCGTGATGTTGGATCTGTGTCTTGAATGCATTGGTAGGGTTTTTGTTTAAAATAACATTATGAAAATTATATTTCATAAAGATGTCCAAGGCAGAGACGAGTCGACTGCAGGCCATTGAAGAGACGATTAAATTGCACAGTGGGCTTGAATGTACGAACCCTATCAAAACATCAACTGTATGGGGTGCGCGAGTGGATGATCTGCAGGGACGAATATGTACCAAGTACCTATTATTCTTGCCGTGTTGTTTAACGCCAATGCCACCAAGACAAGAATGCAAGACGTAGATAATCACGGCGAAAAAGACAAACAATAGGAATGTTTTTCTCATTGCCCACCCAAAAGTAAAAAGAGAAAGGCCACGTTACGATGTGTGTTGTTTGTCCGCTGAGTAATACGATCGGGTTTTGTTCACCTGGACTTGCCGCTGGTACCGCTGTCACCACCTGGTTGTCCCAATGTCGACGCGAAACGTATCCTCAGGACACGTTCTGCCACCCAACCCGACCTTCATAGACTTCCCTGTTTCAGACGGCGATGAAACCCAGTGGCCAAGTAATATCACTCGCGTCGTCGACAGCGAAGGCCATGTTAACTTCATGCGACCTGTGCCCATCGACGAATCTCTCTCAATAAAGTGGAGGTGCGAAGTCGGTGCCAGTCTGGCGCTCCAGCTTAAGAAGCCAGGTTTGTTTCCATCTTATCTTTGACCAAACTTTTATTTATTGACGCATTTGTGAACCGAACTATCAAGTCGGGCCAAATTATGTCCTTCGTGGCTGGCCTGCTGGTTATCAGATGTATGATCACAATAAAGGGCTAGCAAGTGCACCACGACATGATGCCTACCTCATTGGTGCGCCTCTCGTCTCTTCGTTCCGTGTTTCTCTCCAGAACTTTTCGTCCTAGGTTCACGTCACGCCAAGCGATTTCGTTCAGTCCCCGAATTCATCCCTCATGCTCTCTGGCTACTCACGGATCCGAATCTTGTTCGTTCTAACTGCCACTGCAAATATTGCAACAAGAAGCCGCAACGCGAAATCACCGCTTCCATGGGCCTGCTTCCCAGGCGGTCGACCCCGCTGTCTGCACCTCCTGCAGTACTGCGTGCGGCTACCGGGAAGGCCCTTGTCGCTGCAGCCGCCGCTGCCCCATCTGCGTCCGTATCAACTCGCACAGTCCGTGAACGAGCGAAGCCTTACGCAGCCATTCGTCGTGCACCCCGACCCGTGAAGCAGTCTCAGGGTCCGAAACAGAGTATGCTCAGAGAGCGCAATGCCGATCTACGTTCCGCCTATGCCGAAGGAGTCAACCTCAGAAAATGGTATAGAGACGGGGAGTTGTTATGGTGCGCTCTGAGCCCTCCAATACCCGGGCTCACGGGTGAGAAGGATGCCATCGCCTTCTGGCCCGGCATTGTCGAGGAAGCCAGGATGAAAGCGGAGGCTATAAGATACCCTATTCCTCGTGAGGGTGTTCACCTCGCCGGGGCGAAGGAAGCCCAAGTCGATGAGAGCCCAAAGGCCTCACAAAACGGAAACACGTCAAGCGCTGAGACCCAAGAAGTGCCTTGGGCCGTCATTCAGACGTTGTCATACAAAGTGAAATTGCTAGGAATCCCGTTTTCCTACTATATCCCTGCTGATCAAGTTCTTCCATACCAAGCTCACGCGCCGTCGGACGAGCTTATCCAGGCAATCCACCGTGTTCCCCTAGAACAAATGAATACCGACACGGACTCTTTCCGGCCTACAGACGGGCCCACTTTCGTCGAAGCTGCTGCAGCTTATGCACTCGCAGTCCAAATCGCCGCCAACCTTGCTGGTTATTGGGCTCCTACAGACGACTGGGAATATAAATTCTCTGTTCCGCCGCCAAGTATATCTCCACTCTCGAGTAAGCCACCGCGTACCATACCTGGCACTCAGTCTGGGGCATCACTTGACTCGGTGATGAATGCCAGCATGACATTCAACGCGAGTCTCGCGAATGCCGCTAGCAGTGCTGGACCCAGCAATCCACCCCCTTTTACAGCCCACTCGCACTCTGGTTCCGCTTCCGCTCCACCCCCCATTGCACTCACCCAGACGGTGACTCAGACACGCTATCAAGGATTGTGGTGGGGTGCCGAGCGCATCTGGACCGACGAGCTTGTACGACTCAAACTGTCGCGGTCACAGATAGCCCCCGAAGGGACAGAGAACATTCTGCCCCCGGCTGGTCCATCATACAAAGCATTGGAATACACGAGGACGTTAAATGCTGTGGGAGGCGATGGTGAAGCGGTTGTGGGAGCCGAATCTCGTGGCGTGTTCATGCGTATTGATGGGCTTTACGTTGCGGAGACCTCGAGGTCGAATGGAACGTCAGGAAAGGAATGTAGAGCTTCAGGGATGCTCTATGAACTGGTAGATGAAGACTGGGAGACGGATTTGCAGGGGGGAGGCGCGAACGGCGATGATGGCGGCAAGGGCAAGGGCAAGGCCGTTGAGGTGCCTGCGACGCTCGGGAATGGAACAAGCGGACAGGAGGTTAACACCCCTTCGACTGCACGAGGAAGTGCTCCTGCTGTCGATGGGGTCTCATCCACGACTTCGAAACCCAAAGGGCGTTCAGCCAATGAGCAACTCTCACACCCAATTCTTTCATTGCCATTCCCGCTCCCGCTCCCTCCTGAAGGATTCAAATTCCGACCAATCCTTGCTCCTGGGTATGAAGCAGTACTATCGCTCAATTTGATCGCTGGACGCTACTATCCTCGACTTCTCAGGCATCCACTGCTTGACAGCTATGTCGAGAAGGCTTTGGACATAGAGGGTGGGCATGTGGTGGAAACGAGTCAACTTTGGGCATTGGAGGGACTTGCTCCTGGTTATTACAACACGATGGACCCGGTTCGTTGGCGGGCATGCCGAGTTACCATGGTCCGCGAGGCGGATAAGGAGGCTCGTCAAGGGTTGGAGGAGCACTGGCGCGCACGCGTTAAGGAAAGAGACGAGACCCGGGCATTGGAGCTGGGACACCTTCCTCCACAACCACTGCCATCGTCAATGGCGATGGACATAGATGATGGAGTGGGCACGAGCATAAGCCACGTGCCGATTGTGCGATAACAAGTTATCCAGCCCCAGGCTATTATGGCGGTGTGCTGCTGGACAAACGTCTGCCGTGCTCGTTAATGTTGTAGATTAAATCCTTCGTCCCCCCATGTACGGAATTTGATCCGAATATACATAATTTTGCGGTTGGTTGCTATTGTGATTTGTATGAGGCTGCCGTTATCGGACGAGTTGGAGTGGGTCGAGTTGTCGCACTGTCACCACTCTGAAAACGAGTAAAATACCTCGCCCGTCGTTTGACACGTCGTCCACGATACACGCCTCGTTGACTCGCTGGCTCTGTTTCCATTCGGCACAGCTGGCTCATCATTCAACCGAGCGAATCCGGGGATCCGTTGTGTCGTCTGGTTTCTGACTGCAATTTGATCAGACAAAGGTACCTTGGGCGCAGACTCGGCGGATCCTCCTTAGGCCCATCCGTCCCTTTTTCGCCGCTCCGAACGACACCGACACCGACGGACAGCGTCTGTCGACTCCCATGGCTCTGCTCTCACCCGCTACCACGGGCTCGACGCCTCTTTCGCACTACCACTCGCTTGATCCCTCCCCTGTTCTGGCCACAAGCGCTCTTAGCTCTGGATCATCGTCGAATGTCTCCTTGACGGCGGAAGATGAAGGTAAGCACGGATCACTTTGCAATTTGTCTGCCCTGCCCCGGCCTCGAGGCATCTCGCGTCTTTTGGAAACTTACGTGAAACGATCTGCCATGCGTCCCATTACAGAGAACATCACGATCACCGCCAGCCGTGCTCTGCTATCAAGGCGCAGGGGAAGACGGAAGAGTCAGGAGTGAGTGCTTGTTACTCTTGTTTTTCGAACGACATGGTCTGGTGGTCGATGCTGAAGAGAGCGCTCTCCTTCAGGGATATTCGCTTATTGGCCATCTCGACGCACATTACCGAGCTCTCCTATGCCATCTCCGATGTTCAGACACGCATATTCGGTTCGTTACCTTGTTGCGGTGCGACCCCTCCCAGCGCTGACGCTCATGTCACCGCATAGAGATACAAGAACTTCGACACAAGCCACAAGCGGAGGGAGTGGACGCCAAAACGACTGCTGAGATTGATAATGCAATCATGAACATGAATGAACGCCTTGAATCCATCGAGCAAGGCATGAAAGACATCAGTGAATCCGTAAACCCATTTCAATCCCCCGAGGACGAGCCACTCAATGGCTCCTCCGAGCGTGCTGTTATGCTCAGAAAGCATGCTGCACTACAGGCGGAGTGGGATGCGGTGCAACAAGAAACCGACGAGCTCCAGCAAGAACTCAAGGAGGACAAATGGATCACAGTATTTCGCACAGTTACTGAGCAAGCAGATGGGATGATGACCAGTTTGGAGAAGGCCGTGAACCGATGTCAGGTGTGTCGGCAGGCATAGCCCCGATCGGTTTGTTCATTCTCTACAGGATTTCATATGGCAAGTACACAAGAGAAACGATGAAAACATATCTCGCGTATCGTTCGCCAACTCTGTGCGCTCGGAGAAATCTCCAGTTAGCATGGATGTGTTCAACAACTTGCTTGGATCTTTCCAGGCTAAGAAGGCGTAAGTCTGCCTCTCATCCTCTCGTTGACGATATTGACCATTGTCTCAGACACTACGTGCCCGCTACCACGAAAGTCTTAGCAATCATGGACAATGGGGTGAAGAACCGGGTCACCAAGAACGGCGAGGCATTGCGGCGGCACGCAGAGGCGGCGAAGCGGTGGCGCGTTCTTCAAGAGCGGATAGAACGTACTGAGAGGGAAATGGGAAGAGTACGAGAGGTCCTGGCTCGCGCCGATCAAGCACCAAGCGAGACTGGCTCCTCCATGTCTGGCCACGCTACCAACGACTACCTTGCGACCCCTCCAAGCACAAGCGGGAAAAGTCGTACATCGAGTCGCACAAGCACGCTATCAAGGTCGATGTCGCCTTTGAGAAAGCTCGCCAAAAAGTTTGTTGGAACAGTCAGATCACCTATCACGCCGACTCCTCCGTTACCGATGTCCAGAGGGTTGTCTGCAGCGCCATTATCTTCTTCAGAGTCGGCAAAGAATAGGGTCGTTCGGAAACAACGTTCCTCACTTTTTACCTTTGACGGCAAGCGAGAGAAGACGCCAGCGGAGAAGGGTCACAAACACAGCCAGAGTATGACACCTACATCCTCTCCTGCGTCAAAGCGGACGTCAGAGCCAAACAACATCGCGGTAAAGCCAAAGCCTACCAAACAGCCTTGGAACCCTTCGACGAGGGTCGAGGACGAAGGTATGGCAACTGTCAAACCCACCACTCCGAAACGGCCGATCGCGAAATCAATTATCACCCCAGAGTATGCACCATTAGTTCTTTTTACACCCCAGCGTAGCTTGTCTCGGAGCTCCAATGCCTCTTCAAGACCATGGTCCCCTGTTACTTCATCTATATCAACTGCCCCATCATCCAATCCATCGATTCCCCCGTTTCCTTCACTCACGCCCGGTACAAGGCCGCCTTCGCGTGCACAAACACCGAGCTTAGGTACAACGCCTCGTCCAAGACCTCGAACCCCAAGTGGGATTCCTGGTCCATTGTCACAGTGGCGCTCTATTTCTGCAAAACATCCGGGTGAAGGCAATGGTGACGAAGTTGACGTTACGACGCTCATGCAGCGCGCATTTTCTCCGGCTCTTACTCATTCTACCTCGTCACCTGGTACTTCCGGCAACACACGTGCACGCACACCAAGCGGTGTCCGCATCCCTCCTCCACGACCCCCGAGTCGATCCATGATACCACTCCCCAGCGTGCACGTATCCTCTGACTCGAGACCCTCGTCTACGATGTCATTTTATCGACCTGAAAGCCCGCTGGCAGAAATTGGTAAAGGGTTGGCGTTCAGAGCACAAACCCCAGAAGCGATGCTCAAAGCGCGGGCACAGCTGGTTCCAGTATACACTGGACCCGGTGTGCGACCGACAGCCCGAGTCTCCGCTGGAGGGGTCAGGGTGCCGCCCTCGAGTTACCGAGACGCCTCGACAACACGCACGCCGTCGAGGGCTGTATCGCGCGCGGGTGCATATACCCCATCTCTCGATGGTCCTACGAATATTTACGTCCCAATGAGCCCCAAGGATCCGCTTGATGCGGAGTTCGCAGCCGTTGTGAATGCGATCCCTCACGGGCTTCTCATCGAGCGTGTTGACCCACCCCTCAAGACGATACCGAAGGAAGGCGAAGAGATCAGGGCATCGTATGCCTTTTCGAATTCGCTCTCAAGGAAGGTTGTCACGTGTCGATTGACCACCTTGACAAGATCGGGACGAACCGGTGGGGAAAATACTATGACCAAGAAAGTCATGTGTCGTGTCGGTGGAGGTGTGTCGTGTCATGTCATTTGTACCCATCCCGTGACAGCGGTTGCTAATACGTGAAACCATGCGACATAGGTTGGCAGGATCTTCAGCTTTACATGCTGAACCGTCAAGCAGGCATGTAAGCTCCCGGATGTCTTTACGCGTCGCCCCAATCGGAAATCCGCTCCAAGCTTGCCTCCGAGATCGATTATGGCTAAACTGCTCTTATTATCCTCTTCGCAAGTCAAGGCCCCGTGTTTTCCCAATCAGTGAATACAACGAACAATTCCTGCACGAACTAGAAAGCATCCAAACGACAACGATACCATTACAACTGTATCACGCCCTCATACATGTTTCCTTCCACTCTTCTTGATCCTTTCCATAACTTTAATGGATGATACGTCTTTTCAGCTACCTTCCTACACTATAACCTGTTACCCTACTACGCTTCTACTTCATCACAGTATCATGACAGCGTCCAGCTTTTTTTTTCCGACCAAGTACCTCTGGATGGTTTTTGTCGAGTTTACCCGTATATCATGTCCATCGTCGCCGTGTTGTTTTGTGTCGCGCTAGCTATGGGAATTCATATTGCAATGCTCTTTCCGACAGTCAAATTTCCCAGTGAAAACCGGTTATGACCAGGCATGCGAGCAGATGTATCGCTCCCTTTGCAACGTCTGGATTGCCTCTGCATTAAATCAACATATTGAACACGCCTTAGACAGCGTTTGTCCATGTGTCTACATCGCACGATCGACGAATCGAAGTAGTGCTTACCATCCCATTTGCTGCAACTACTATTATCCATCCACTTGGCACGCAAACTTTGGCCTATCATTCTGTAAAATTTACTTCTTTACTCTGCTAAACATTACTATAAAATGGACGCAGGTCCATCATTTCGGTCTAAGCGGTGGGTG
This sequence comes from Neoboletus magnificus, assembly GCA_003316145.1. NCBI lineage: Eukaryota > Fungi > Basidiomycota > Agaricomycetes > Boletales > Boletaceae > Neoboletus > Neoboletus magnificus. The sequence continues at coordinate 38,424 of QFEI01006896.1, read as the reverse complement.
TGCGTCTTGTCGCAAGTACCGTAATGGGGAACCTCGCCTTCTCCCCGGGAGCACATTCTACAGACATCCAGCCAATGCCAACGAGGATGAATCCACCAAAATAAAAGCCGCCAAGGGATTTGTCAATAGATGCTGCGCGTTTACTCATCTCGAATACTGCTGCTGTCAGTCGCGCTGCCTTGAATCCCCGGGGAGCAGGCCCAACTTGAAGTACGGGTACGATGTCTCGAACGATGCGACGAACGGCTACCCTACAAGGGTTAGCCAAGCGAGCGCGAGAGGCCCCAGATGGCACAGTGGCGCATTGGCAGACGAAAGCCCGGAACAAACCCACTGCCAAGTCACCGTGCGCTGTCACCCAAGTCACTGCGCCCACAATCAACGAGGCAGCTGTGCCCATGGTCAACGAGGCAACCGCGACCATGACCCAACACACTAACCCGCTGTAAACCATCTCATCTACGTTTGTTATGCCTACTACTAAGTTGGATTAGGGATTACATTACGCAAGTGGCTGCCGGACCCAACATCGCCATGCCCAGCAACGTACTCCTTCTGATACAGCATCCATTGCGGACAACTCTGGAACCACGCTGACAACTAATACCACTTCTTCTCAGCCGGTTCCGCCCGTCTGTTTGACGAAGGTTGCGAAAATGCGACCGCGGGTCCAGTCCGGAATGGAAGGTAAATATAAACCATGTTGATATTATGTGCTAGTCTCTGTTAGAAATTTATGCGCCCACCGGTGGCTCGAAAGGTTCAAAGACGCGACAAACGGGACCACCGCCGAGTCCAAGGAATATTACAACTTGTTGAGCAAGGAAAGACGCGGGGCGAGTCGGATGATCATATTGTTTCACTATCTGAATGTATCACCATATGTATATGATAAGGAGGCCGAAGAACTAGTGAGCAATCCCCTCTTAACGCAACCGAGTGTTTATATTGTTTGCTAGGTTTCTAAGAACGCCTGGAACAAGGAAGTCCATTCTAACCTTTTCCTCGTCCTCACAGCAGCTCGTTCGTTCCAATGCACTCTCGTTCAGTCTTGTCTGCCCCTGTCGGTCTCCTCTTGTCTCCTCCCGTTCGCTCGCATGCAGTCTCGTTTCCTCTCGATTGCTCCCGTCCGCTCTCGTTCGCATTCGTTTAGCCTTGTCCCATTCGTTGTAGCCACTTTTGCGTCATAGATGCTAATCTTATTAAGTTTTTTTCCTTTTTTTAGTTACGACTACCAAGCAGTACCTAATCTAGCTACCGTCAGAGTGTCTACTGCTGCTGATTGATTGAGCCTGGTCATAACTAGTTTTCACTGGGCTAATCAATCACATCAGTTGGACATGGCAAGGACTCCACATGCGTCGTCACTTGCCATTTCTTATCGTCCACCCCGATTAATAATGCATTTCCAGATAGTACAGAATCTTTCATCGAGTGTCGGAGTTACATAGTGCACGTAGAGGGACGGAAATCATGACCTTCGGACGTGTTCGACGGGAACCCAAGAGTCAATTATTTCCCTACTCTCCCTTTTTTTTTTTTCCATTTACCACATCAGTGGGATGCGAACAAGTTGGCGTCTGCGTGTCTGAGTTCTTCATAGGCATAGGTGATGGTCGATTCGAGCACACGAAATCGTCGCCGTCTTCGGATGACCATGCCAAGTTGACTTGCGCTACGTGAGGTGCGGCAAAGACCGTACAACAATTGAAGGAACGCAAGAATGGTTAGCCAATATATACGCCTGCAATAACTTGCTTGAAAGACCGCGACACAAGGTAGACTTCGTGCGCCTGTGCCAGCAAACGCAGGTCCGCAGCAATAAGCTGCGGCGCTGACTGTAAGCGCTCGAACCGCACAGCAAGTTGAAATGGACCTTTCTGGCCAACAACGTCGACTTTCTTCGACACCCTCACATATCAAACTGGTCTGCAAACGCTCGACGGACACACGACCTTTAGAAACGTCCAAATCACGACCAGAAACGTCCTCAACGACAAAAATGTGCGGCTCGCAGAGTTTCCATGACCGGCAAATCAAGGCTGGCGTAAACTGCGATCACAGACACGTCGAACCCGACTGCCACGAGCGGGACTTGGGGGGGAGGGAATCGAATCTACTACCAAACTGACAAGGCCGACCCGCAGCGAAACCCGCACAACCCCTACTGCCACAAATCCCCGCTCATTCCCACGATATACCGCTCTGTGAACCTGGACTCGTAAGATGTGGAAAATGTCGACCGTGACAGCGACCCCACATGCATCGTCATTTGTCATTTCTTATCGTCCGACGTCATAGCAGTCTTGGTCACACGACCCCCGATTATCGCCGCGGCGACGGGTCCTTTCAATCTTCCCCAGTCTGTCGCTGATAGCTGTGCAACGACTGAAGTACGCGTCCGATTGCCGGGATGTTCCGGTCATACGTACGAGTCTCTGTCATGGGTTCAATACTACTGTTGGCCAGCAGGGCCAGCTCCTTTTTTTGGTAAGAAAAATGATATTGCGGTGCTGAGTCCCGGGTCCTGGTACCGCTGCATTCGTTCAGTCACCTTGTGTGACTGACAAGCCCTGACAAGTACATATATAGTGAATAATCGAAAGGTGCTAAACACTAACTATCGCACCGTGGCCAGTGGGTCAGGGGTTGTGGGGAATCCTAAGTCATGTGACGCGAACCTTGGTGGCCACACGTTGTGTTTGTTCAACAGTCTCACTGGTGTTGTTTATCGAATCTCAACGTCAACTCCGGAATGGCTAGGACAGGAATCCATGCCGGCTAGTTCTGGCATGGTATTCCATGGGGACGACTAAATGCTGGTGGGACTCGAAAGGGTCCCGGTAGCTTGACTCTCCGTGGGATCACGCCTGCCTCACAGGTTACTGATGGCTCTCGCTGAGAAGAAGCCGCATTCTCCCCACCCACCGTCATCCATACCTAAGTCACTAACTGCTCGTTGGGTAATGCTCAGCAAGCTCCTTGTGGTCACTGCCCCAGCTTACTCTCTTCGATTGTTATAGTTGGCAGTTCACCTAAACAGCCCTGGAATGGCAGCGGTCGGGGTGCACACCTCACCAACGTTGTCAGACAGCCTGGTATCTCTCGAACCCTTCAACTCGGGAGCCTTAGTAATTGCTCGTACTCAGCACTTGGTTATGATAGCTAAGTGATAATTATTTTCTTTTTCGTTCGTTTTCGCTTGCTTGCGCTATCGCACTGGGGCTGTGTGATTTTAGGAATCCTAAGTCATGTGACGCGACCCTAGGAATAGCTGGACGCAGCACCGTGATCGGCCTTCCTGCGCATTGTCTGCACAGCGTGTTTGTTTTCCAGCATTTTTCCGACACAGGCATATTATTAAGTATTGTTTTATTTGAATGTGTGAAGCGTTGGTCACACCTCACTCACTACCGAACCGAGCCGCCGAGGGGGGGACCCCAGCTGTCCAAATTCAGGATTGCTCGACCAAAAAAGGAGCTGGCCCTTCATCATGTCGATCATTCGGTATCGGTAACATTTATTGTGATCAAGGTCGTGAAACTTGTAACATGAACAAAAGGGATGGGCCGATGCTTGACGCAGGAGCGTGACGACCCCTCAACTCGAAGGCATCTTCAAGCAGGACGTCTTGAGGCCATCGCCGCTCCACTTTGCAACTTCGATCAGGAGCTCGCGCTTCTTGTCTATAGCGGCAGTCGAGCGAAGTTCGTATAGGGTGGCTGTGTGTGTTTCCCGGGTCAAGCGCAAGGAGGTCAGCGGGGGAAAAATAGGGCAACGAATACGCACATAGATTGAACAGGAAGGGTTCTGCGACGACCACGGAGGAAGGGGACGTCATCAACGCTGTTTCGAGGAGATCGATGCCCTGTACACGTCATCAGCCCCACCCATACTAATTTTCCATGTACACACATGGTGATTCGTACCTCTTTGATCCTTCCCTGGCACAATAGCGTGACAGCGAGATTGTTGGTCGCCTAGGTAACCCAACGTGTATGTGTGCATGTACAGGTTGGCTACGGTCAGCGCTCTTCCGTGTCTCGGAACATATCCGTAGTGCAATACACACCGTGAAATTCCCCGGATCTTTGGCGGACACCTCCCTGAGTGCTTCCTCGGCACGGATCCAGTCACCCGAGGCAGCGGCCAACAGCGCGGTATTCATGACGATAACGTCGGTCCCGTTGGTGCTGTTCCCTGCGGCCGATGCGGCGATGGAAAAGTGTTCTTCTGCTTTCCGGAGATTTCCGGAGAGGAGGTAGACCCGTGCAAGGGCCGAATGAAGTGTCGGGGAAGGTGTGGGCACAAAGGTGGGCGGAACGCGATGAGTGCATAGTGGGACGAGCAAGTTAATCGCCGCTTGATACTCCTACGAGCCCAGGTGCAAATGCAAACGGCGTGAGCGAAGCCGACGAGGTATCAAAAAAAAAAGTTATCGATCTGGAAGAGGGGGAAAAGCTAAAAGGAAAGTGCCTACGCTCATCTCGATCATCTGGCTCGCGAGAATCAGACAGACCCTCGCGATGCGTTCGAGCCACATTGAGAGATTGGCTTCGGCTGCGACGAGGACGTCGTCTGGCTTGTCCTCCTCATCTTCGACCTCGGTGCTGTCGGTGCTCACTTCAGCGGCCTTGGCAGCTTCTTTGTCCTCGTCCTCATCTTGATCCTTGGTGCTCTCCGTGCATTCTTCGACGGCTTCCGCGCCCTCACCTTGGACCTTGGCGTTCTCCATCTTCCCTTCACTGACTTTGGCGTCTGCTTTTCCCTCGTTCTCGTCCTCGTCCGCCGAGTCCGATTGACCTGTACCCTCTGCATCATCTCCCCCTCGAGCTCTAACCGCATCCCTCATCTCCCTCCGCTGCACAATCACCCGTCCCTCCTCTCTCGCCCTCTCCTTGCACCGTCCTAAAATCCGACCCAGCGCATCGACATACCCCAACGGATCTCCCGACCAATAATGCACGCGCGCATGGAACACCGTCAGTTCGAACGGGTGTGCGAGCTCGTTCGCGCCTTGCCGTGATCCCATCGCAGGGGTGGTCCCACCGGCGGGTAAAGACGGGAGCGTGGACGGCTTTTGGGAAGGCGTCCCGGGGAGTTGAGTGAGTCCACTCAAGCCTGACGGGGAGAGGGGCAAAGCTGCCGCAGGAGCAGGTGAAGAAGGAAGGGGCACGGACGGAGACAAGGAACCTGAACCGGGGAACGAACCAGGTACGGGGTTAGGGAAAACGGCATTGAGAACTGCGAACAAATTGGTGCATTCTGCAGAGGCTTGGTTCGTCAGACGGAGGCGAGCGAGAGAGGAGAGGCGGAGAGACCAGAGCTTGGCAGAGACGATTTAGCTGCAGACGTGGGACTCGAGGACACAAGGTGACACTCACGTCCAGGATCCTCCCCAAGTCCTCGGGATCACTTGCTACGATCCTGTCGCGCGCCATTTTTGCCAAGGCGCGCCATGAGTTTGACATCTACCAGGACGAGTCGTTAGAAGGCTATCACTCTTTCATCCACGAATCAGCATGACACCAATGTATGACAGCGTATGAGGCCAAGGATGTTTCACATTCAATAGTACCTCGCTACACTCCAGGGATACACCAATGAAAGAAACCCCCAATCGTGAAGAATTGGGGGTTCGATACCCGTACAGACAATAAAAGGGAGAGAGAAAGTAAAGTGACAAAGGAGCGTGTGCATATTCGGGAAACAGGGCTATAATGTGAATGTTTCTGGGATAGATGGAGAAAACGGGAGAAAATGCGAAAGATGAAAGATAATGTTGAAGTATGACGAACTGAAAAAGAAACTTTGCGCAAACAACTTACGACCATCTCGTGAACGTCTCTTCCTGCATATTCTCCTACAAGGTCCCTCCGTGGCCTTTGTTCAGCGGGTGCATGCTTTATTAAAAGAGCACTGAGGGGGTCAGTCTGAAAGCACCAAAAGTCAGCACAAAGTCGAGCGCAAAAAACGAAGAATGGAATGCATAGGAATGGGTGGCCATGGTGGCACCGACTGACCGTTCGTTACTGCCTCGCATGGGGGAATGGTGGAGAGAATAAATTGAAATGTCGGTGTGACCGCATCGGTTGCGGAGACACGATTTTTGATTTGTTCCCCGAATGAGGCAAAAACATAGACACAGAGGATGGCAAACGGAATCCCGAGGACCACCTCGGTGCCAACCACCACACCAAGGAATGTGAAAGTGGGAAAATGAGGCGTACATTCGGGATGGGAAGGAACATGCTCGGCGCGGTGAGGCGAGGGATATAAACGGGGGCGGGACTTGCAGGCGTGGATCGCGTCGGCTGGGCAGGAGTGACAGCGCGCGGTGCTTGAGGAACGACGGGGGGCGGGAGCGTCGTCGGCTTTTCGAGGGCCGCAGCAAGGGTGATCTCCTCCTCGCGAAGGTCCGGAGCAGAATCGATTGGTGATTGAGCCATCGGATGGATTGTGGCGATGAGGGGGATATTGTCGGAGTCTAAATTGACAGTGTCGAAATGAGAGTCGGACTCTGAAACGGACTTTGGATGAGTGGAGCTTGATTCAGACGTGAAAAGAGTCCCGGAAGTATCCGAGTGCGACTCGTTGTCAAAAACTTGGGTTTCAGAGCTGTCGTGTGACTCGGACTGCATGCTCGTCTCCAACGAATCCGTCCTGACTGGCCATGCACGAATGTCAAGGACATCCGAGGAATCATCTTGCGAGGACCCGATTGTCTCGTACTCGTCACCTGCATCCTGGATCGACAAAGGTGACCACTGAACGCTGCGGCCCCTTGCCTGTGTGGGGTCGGACCGCTCCGATGAGAGGAGTCTGTAGCGTCTGCCATCCAGACTCCTGGCTTTGTGAGGAGCTTTGGGATGGCGCTTCGCCGGAGTGGCGGACGTCGTGCGAGGACGGATAAAGCTGACGAATCGATTTCGCTCTAGAGTATGAGGCGGCGAGGCAATCGAGGAAGATGTAGAGTTCCTTGTGTTACGGTAGGAGAGGGTGTCGACACTTGAGTCGTCGGACGAGTCTCCGTCAAAACTATCAAAGCTACAAGTGGAGCAAGAGTCTCGCTTGCGCTTGTGGGAAAACTTGCGTTTGACGTCATGAACGAATCCCTTGACAGATTCTTTGACGTGCATTGTGAATGTAAGGTGGCGCAGCCGAAAGAAATGTACAAGACGAGCGGACGGGACGAAGCAACAGTGAGCGTGGGTCTATTGACGAAAGGTGGAGCTCGACTGAGGCACCGGGGATGTAAATTAAATGGTCAAAATACGACACCAAATGCTGGACGGCTGCACCTACGTGGACGGGAAGATTTTTGGCCACGTTGCAAAGGCGTGGAGGAGACTTGATACCTGCACGATGCCGGCCACTCTACACGGGAAGGTAGTGATTGCGTGGGGGTCTATGGTGAAGTGGGGTGTCAAGGGAGGGTAGGCATGGGCAATTACAAGGGAGAGGACGACTTTGACACGGACAAGTTCCACGGGATCTCGCGGGGAGAGAAGAGGACGTCCGTTACTTATACCTGGGGAATCTCTTCGGGTCCTGATGCTTCCATTTCAAGAATCAATCCCGCCTATCGTATGGTGTTCACCCAAACGAGTAGCGATGGTACATCACGTGCTCGGACGAGCGTAAATTGATATCCACCGATATGATCAGCCCCGTTCCTGCACTTCGTTCTCATGTCTCAGATCCGTCTCCAGCTTCACCCGATAACACCACTTTAGACCCCGATGTGACATGGCGGGTCCTAATGTGTTTACGCACTTCGTATCACGGGGGAAAATGTCCAATACTAACTTAGTTCGAAACCGGTGTCACCGCTCCCATCCCATTTAATAAACAACGCTGTGCACGTGACCCTCTACCTTGACCACTAACGCTGCGGCGCGATATGTCTGGTCGGATTTTTCTTGTGACAGCAGCGATCTCCCTGTTTCACGGTGCGTACTGAAGCACATATGTTTCATCCGAACACAGTTTCACGACGCCTCTACAGCCGCATATTCTGCATACGAACGCAAGTTTGACCGACATACACCAATCGTCCAGTTTTCTCACCATTCAGACAGACTTGTCGCGTCTCAAAGCGCTCGGTCACCCTCAAGGAAGCCTACCACTGAATGTACGACTACTTACACAGTTTCATATGTCCCTTTCTAATTCTCGTCGGTCGAAAGACTGTGTATGAGAGCATCTTTGCCCTCATACTCGGAACCCTCGGTGCTTCTCTCAACGCTCCACCTTTACAGGACATCACTTGGGCTAGCGAAATGAAAAAGAGGTCGGTCCCGAATTGCACGATCAGAGCTACAACTGTTCATTGATTGCCTCCAGAACTATCGACGAGATGGACTCCCGCCTAGGTTTCGCAAACTACCACACTCGGGGCAAGTCACTTCTCGTGCCGTTGCCCTCAAGACAATCATGACACCGGATCCTTACCATAATGTGCCATGTGTGTCGTGATATCAACGTGCTAAATACATGCTTCCGATAACAAGCATCGGTGTGACTACAAGCAGTGCTCAGTCGTCGTCGTCGTCACCAGCCTTTTGCTTTTTCTTTTTCTTCTCTTTACGTGCTTTCCGCTTTTCGGCCTTCTCAGCCACCTCGTCCATAGCCAGGAAATCACGTATAGAAGGAATGGCTGACGATTCAAGAGGTTTGATACGGATCTCTTGTGGTTCTTCTGTTGCTTCCGTTTCGGGAATGGGTGGAGGCTTCTCTGGTTGGATGGAGGGGTGCCTGACCTCGAGTTCACGTTCATCGAACCAGCCTCTGGAACCAACAGCAACAGCAGGGGAAACAGCTCCTCGGGATATCGATCCTGCTTCTTCAGAGTCGCGGTGCTCCTCCTCGGACTCCTCGTCACCCAGGAAACCCCGGTAATCTCCGGCGCCAGCGAAGATGTCAAACTTTTCGTCCAGTGGTGCGTGTTCTGGTTCTGGTGGCTTTTTCGGTGTCTTGGAGAACGAAGGTTCTGTGATCTCACGTTCCTGGGATACGCTGGGCGTTTCTTCGGCCGAGTTATTTATTATCCCTGACTGTACCGAAGGAATCTCGACCTTCTGCTTCTTCTTCACACCCTCCTTTCCCACCTTAATCTTTCTCTTTTTTGACTTTTCCTCTATTTGTCCAATTGGCTTGAATCCTATAGGCCTGAACTTTCCAGCCTTCTTGGCTGCCTCGAGAGCTGATCTGCCTTCCTCTGTTGACTGTTCGACAACTGGTTGGTCGGCTGTCCTGTCCTCGTTCTGTCGCTTTGCTTTGAGATCGCGGATGATGTCTTCCCGGGTGCGCTTCCTTGCTTCCGTAGGTTCAGATGTCGGAGTAGCCTCTGCAAATGCTTGTTCGAGGATTTCGTCGTCCTCTGTAGAAGCGGCGGCTCGCGCACGACTTTGTTCGAAGAGCGACATGTCGAGGCCTTTCACCAAGATGGTGTGCTGGCTATCTCCACCAAGATACTTGCGTTGCTGTTCGATCTAAGAGTACTTCAATGAAGGCTGTATACAGTGAGAAAATGAGAGACGCACAACATCCTTGTCTTCATGGGCGACCCGTTTTTCGAAATCTTCCAGTACTGCCTCGATCTAAGACAAGGCGTAAGACAGCACGCTCAAGGACTGAAAAAGAAGAGAGGCACTTGAGCATAGTCGTTTCCGATTCCTTCTCTCCTCTCCGCAGCACGATCGCGATATTTGCTTTCGGTCTTCTTTATCTTGCGAGGTTTGAACGCCGGCTCGGATGATGCAGAGGTCGTGCTAGGGTAAAAATGAGCAAGCTCGAGGAGAGGAGGATGATTGTAACGAACGCTTTCTGTCGTATGCTGGTTGCGGTGGTAGGAACTCTTGCTTTGGCATTAGGTTGCGAGCACCGCGAGCTTGCCAAGAGGTTTCGGAACGCATCCTGGATCGACGACTCATCGACGCGGGATGTTGTGAGATCATTACAGGACGTACCTGGTCCATGGTATCTGAACTCGTTCACGGAGCAGAGCATAGTCAATATGATGATTCCAGGCGCTGTTTGCTGTTGTTAGATTCCGAAGCTTTTGCCTTTTTTGAACGTATTAGTCAGCTCCCACAAAGCAAGGCAGGTTGAGCGTCTCGTGCTAGACATTTAGTTTTCAGGGCACTCTACACCAGGAGGATTATCCCAGCGCTCCGTGGTTGAAGGCCGAAGGAGCGCCACTGCATTTCCAGGGCCTCACCTTTATATTTGGATCTAGACAGGCTTTCCAATCGACCGATTTTTCATTTCATTCAGTCACCTGGTTCAATTGCGTACGGGGAGGACCATTGGCACCCCTGATCTGATAAAGGTTTAAAAGATGCAGCATATCCTCGGTCGTCCCACAACGCGTGGCACTAAGCATTTCAGCTTCACTGCTTTCCCTACGCGGTCATATCCACGACTCCTTTCTCCGCCCACCCACATCCTTTCCCTCCGTCGCTCAGTGGCCTCGCTTGCGCGCACAATGACGCCGACACCATGGATTCCGAATCGGTACCCGCCTGCTCGCCGTTCAGAGCATGTCGACGTGTACAAGAGCGAAAAACAGGGTCAAGTCCGTGTGGCCGATCCCTATCAATGGCTTGAAGCACACACCGACGAAACAGATGCGTGGACCTCTGCGCAAGACAACTTCACTCGGGCTTATCTCGATAAAAATACTGATCGCGCCAGATTGGAGAAGGAGATCAGAGCGAACACAGATTACGAAAAGGTGCGACCAAGCGTGACCACGTGCACGCCATCGCGCGCGGTTGACGATCACGATTCACAGTTCAGTGCGCCGGCTCTGAAGTACGATGGCAAGTGGTATTGGTATTATAACAGCGGCCTTCAAGCACAATCGGGTTTGTCATTTAGGCGGGGGGAAGCGCACTACATTAACATCGATTCCTCTCAGTGCTCTACCGTTCGATTGACGAAAAGTTGCCAGACTTTTCCAAGGACGGGGCAGCCAAGAGCGAAGTGTTCTTTGACCCCAATTTACTATCAGAGGATGGGACTGCCGCTCTTGCTGTCAGCGCCTTCTCACGCGACGGCAAATACTATGCCTACGGTATCTCCCTCTCGGTAAGCACTGATTTTCTCATCTGGCATTTTACAACTGACTGACCATCACCACTGACTGCAGGGTAGCGACTTTTGCACGATTTATATTCGTGAGACCAGCAAACCCCTGGCCGCCGTTGACGGCAAGCATGTGGACCACCACGAAATCCGCCTCAGTGATGAGATCCGGTTTGTCAAGTTTTCGTCGATTTCGTGGACCCATGACTCCAAGGGATTCTTTTATCAGGTATGTGAACCCGCGTTCGTACTCGGAGTAATTACCAAACTCGTGGTGTTTGACATACTCGTAAACGGCGCCCTTGGCGGATCTGACGGATTCACCTCCTTCTTGACAGCGATACCCAAGTCGCGAATCCCATGGACTCGCCACGGAAGATAAGGCCGGCACTGAAACGACCGGAGATAAGGATGCGATGGTTTACTACCATAGAATCGGCACCTCGCAGTGTCAGTCTGTTCACACTCATTCATCGGTTAACTGATGAACTTGCTTGTGTTTTATCGTTCATCGGTTCATGCGGTTGCAATGTTTCGGGTCTCCAGCGCAGGACGTCTTGGTCATGAAAGACTCCGAGCACCGGGAGTGGATGTGGGAGACTTCCGTGTCGGAGCTAGACGGGAGATACTTGTTCTTGAGTGTCTCCAGGGACACCGCTAGGGTGTGTATTTCCCTCTCCGCTTCTCAGTCTCACCGCGTCGCTCACGTGAGCCCACAACGATGAACGCGCACAGAAAAATCTACTTTGGGTGGCGGATCTACAAGAAGATGAGATCGGTCAGAACATCAAGTGGGAGAAGTTGATAGACGAATTTGAAGCTGAATATGAAGTGTAAGTCAACTTTTAATATTTCCTACGCTCGCCGACGTTTTCCCGCAGCATCGCAAACGATGAAACGAGGTTGTACCTTCGCACGAATCACAACGCCCCAAAATACAAGATTGTCACTATTGACCTCGCTGACCCCAAGCGCACACAAGTGGATCTGATCTCCGAAGAAAAGGATGCATTGTTGAACGACATAATAGCAGTTGGCAAAGACAAATTCGCTCTCGTATACAAACGCAATGTCAGTTTGTTTGTTGCCATCCCCGTTCAAGTGTCCCCTGACCACAAACGTATCAGGTCATTGACGAAATATACCTCTATTCCCTGACTGGCGAAAAGCTGACACGCGTCGCACCATCCTTCGTTGGAGCTGCCGAGGTGTTTGGCCGCCGTGCCCTCTCGAATGTCTTTGTTTCCATGACCGGTTTCACCAACCCTGGTATTATTGGACGCCTTGATGTGAATAATTTCAATGCCACAGCGTCCCTGGAGTCCGCGTGGACCATATACCGCACGACGGATGTGAAGGGCCTCCGGCCTGATGAATTCACCGCGGAACAGGTGTGGTATGAATCCACAGATGGGACCAAGGTTCCCATGTTCATCGTGAGGCACGAGAGCACCAAGACCGACGGTACGGCGCCGGCTATTCAGTACGGTGAGCTTTTCCATCGTGCCTTCAGGGTTGATGGATGCTGATGGACGGGTGAGACAGGATACGGCGGGTTCAGCATCTCAATCAATCCAACTTTCAGCCCTTCGATTCTTACGTTCTTGAAGTCGTACGGGGCTGTCTTTGCCTCGCCAAACATCCGAGGAGGAGATGAGTTCGGCGAAGAGTGGCACAACGCGGGGATCAGGGAACGTAAGGTCAGCCAGTGGTTTTCAACCGTCAAAGAGCGCTGTTGACCATTCGTGCAGATCAACGTCTTCAATGATTTCATTGCTGCCACGTAAGATTCGTATCTTTTCCAACCAACAACGCGTTGCATTGAGTTTCTTGCCCCTGTGATATAGCGAGTACTTGGTGAAGAATAAAATCGCGGCCGCAGGAAAAGTTGCCATCAACGGAGCTTCTAACGGAGGAAAGTAGCCCCGTGACTTGTCCGATGATGGTGCCCTGACTGCCATCCCACAGGACTCCTGATCGGTGCTTGCGTCAATATTGCCCCCCAAGGTACGTTTGGGGCTGGAGTTGCGGAAGTAGGGGTGATGGATCTACTTAAGGTATATCAGTTCCCCCGCTAATTTCGTCAGACCTGACTGACACGCATTCTTCGAGTTTGCGGACTTCACGATCGGTGAGTGACACGCTGACATTTTCGACATGAAACTCTAATCTTGCAACCGTAGGCAAGGCCTGGACTGCCGACTATGGTGATCCCCATGACCCACATGACTTTGATTTTATATACCCCATCTCGCCACTTCATAATGTGCCCAAGGACAAAACATTGCCGCCGCTTTTGTTAATGACCGCTGATCGTACGTGTGACCGCCGTATGCCCTTAATTATGACTCATTATTCTGGTTGGCCGAAGATGACGACCGTGTCGTCCCGCTACACTCCTTCAAGCTCGCCGCAACTCTCCAGCACACGTTACCCCACAATCCATACCCTCTCCTCATACGGATAGACAAGAAGGCTGGGCATGGGGCCGGGAAGGCCATTGAGAAACGGTACGTACGCGAAATCCAGCTTGTTGTCTCCGATCGGAAGATTACACTGATCTGATCTGATAATCTGATCACTCACGATACACCTTATTCTATTATCAGCATCCAAGATGCCGCGGACAAATGGGGCTTCGTCGCCCAGTGTCTCGGATTGAAATGGCAGGATGAAAGTTAATAAGGATATTCACGTGCTAGCTCCTCTGCCGTAGTATAAGACCGCGCACAAACAGTTTGCGGCCTGGGCCACAGCCAGAGTTGAATCCACACGCGGAGAAGGACACGTATTCTCTATAACACCAGACCCATTCCGGGAATAGACGGCTGAGTGAATTGTCGATAGCCTACCGGGATTAACACCAGGCCCGGGGCGCCCACGATAAGCTAAGCCTGGGTGCTCGAGATCGCGAGGTGGCCGACCTCGTGTGGTTTCTCCCTCTGCAAACCCGTTCAAGGAGAGGGTTTGGAAAGAATATCAGTTTTGAGGACACGTGCAGCTTTCTGCCTTGGCACGGGAGCTGTGGGCATCGATGTATTAACGTTTGCAGTGCGAATAAGAATACAAGTAGGAATCAGATCTTTCGTAATGACGGGCGATGCAGAAGTGGAACGGACCGTTGGTGTTCTCTGTGACGTAAAACTGCCGCAGAATCATAATCGCGTCTTCTCGCAGGTACCCGCCAGTGGCTTTGTACGGAGGGTGTACGGGGTGCTCGAGGCTGTGATATCGATCAATTCCGTCATCATCATCAAAATCTTATCCTGGCTCCTCTCCTCACCGCTCGTTTACTCCCAACACGCTTCCACACCCACCAAACTTGTCGTTCTCACATCCGTAGAATACTTGACGGATGCCTAGCTGACGCAGAGCTGATGCACACATGATGCATGGCTCGACGGTCACGTAGAGCGTCGTGTTGGCGAGTGGATATCGAGAGGTCGAAGACGGAGGCGTGAGCGACGTGTCCTCAAGGATGAGATCGATGGCTTCGAGTTCTGCATGCCTCGAAGCCTTGTGCGGCAGAGTTATATCAAAATCATGAGTCGCCCGACGTCGCGCGGGTGGGTCGGCACATACGTTCCAGAGCTGATTGGTTCTGTTGCGCGCCTTGGCTATGATGGCGCCGTCTCGAACGAAGACGCATCCGACGGGTACTTCGCCTGAAGCGAGTGCTTCCTCTGCCTGTCCGAGTCTGAGAAGGGTGATTGATTGAGGTGGATCGGCGAATGGACTTTTACCATAGCCATGGCCTCGCGCATCCACGCGAGATGGACGTGATCGTCTGTGTTGTCAGGTCGGGACATGTACAGGCGACGACGACGATGTGGCTCGATTTTCGAGAAACCCGCGTGTACAGATCTACAGTCCCCCACGATAGTAGGGAGAGTAAATGGTCAGGCACCCTGCAAACGGGCACGTCGGATGAGAAAATGTTACGCAATCGACTATAAACCGTATTTTTAATGTCGGAAATTTCTTTTTTACATTGCAACAAACACTGATTATAAAGCATTGTCATTGAAATGGCTTATAATGGGTGGCAAACTCCCTCCCAAATTGGCAATCTCATCCACAATCTACTAAATTGTGAGAACATTTGTTCCAATTCTTTAGAATAATGACTCTTTCATTAAGATTACGGTTGCAATTTAAAAATAAAATCTCCGACAAAGGTTTGCTCGGTGGTGAATCTGTGACGGACACGACTCGAGCCGTTAGCTATGAGTCCACAAGACACCTGCCCAGGTAATATACAACATTGTTGGGACATGTCCCGTTGTTGCGAACATCGTCGCCATCGCTTTGGTGGTCCCGAATCCAATGCCCTCGACGCATCCGGACTTGGGTTCGCCTTTATGGCCTCCCTGCCCTCTACATCGACTTGATATGTTCTTTTCGTCGACGCCAATGTTCTCCTCACTTTCTGGGAATTCTGTACCGCTGTGAGGGTTTCCTGGTACGTCCGTTTCGTCTCCTGGATCATCCAGGTTGTCTCGAGCATTCCCAGGTGAACTCTCTTCAACCCTTCGCTCCAGTGGTTCTCGAACCCATGGTAATGCATTTCGCAGCTTTTTCGGCAGCTTCCTAGCATCATTGCTACGTCCTGATGCTCCTGAAGTGTGCGCTTCATATCTGGTAAGCTCGTCGTCGAAGCTGTCTGCACTTCTCACCCTCGATCTGGACATTCGGGGGCTCGTTTGTTGGATTCACGGATTTGTCAGGCGGCTTTGGTGGTGCTGGTAAGTCCTCTGATATGTTAATGACTTGCCCTCGTAGCTAACGAATCTCGTCTGTAGCTAACGACTTCAGCGTGAGTCGACGTGACTCACCGCTGGCATCGTTCGCTGTGCCGTTGCTGCTACCGTCTCTACCACCGTCCTTTCCACCTCCCTGGACATCTCAACAGCCCTCGATGTCGTCCGTCGTACTCCCCAACTCGTTCTGTGCACCAACGTCACCCCCCAGCTCGATCGTCACGTCCGTGCAACCTGTCGACGTACTCGACACGTTCGAGCTGTCCGTTGTGCAATCGCCCCTGCACGCTCAGGGCAGGTGGACAAGGGCGAGGGCGAGGATGGGGTCGACGACGACGAATGGAGGTCTGAGACAATGATTTCTAAAGATGCACCTCATTTCTTGGCCGGGCCACATATTTCTCTGAAACATTATGTATATGTATTCTGGTAGTATTCGCATACTGTCGACGTCGTAGAGTGCACTAGTGATAGTATGTATGAGCCCAAAATCCCTAGGAGTTGGGGACTGGCGCGGATAGCGCCGCTACGATGGATTAGTTCGAGAGGATTCCACACGTAAATCCCAATCGTAGCTAATAATAATAATAATTCCGTGCTAACCACCCCACCAACGGCATCTCGGCTTAGTGCCATGTGACGCTGTCATAACATGTCACATCGCCTATGGTGAAGCAAAGTTGACGACGAAGAACAGATCTGATGGATACCCGAGAGTGTACCCAGCGGGTCAACTAGGAGAGAGGAAGGCAACACTTCATCTCACTAGGCACGGTAACATACGAAATCACGGGGGGCGGCATCTTCCAGCGGCAAGAGCCGGCGCAGGGACCGC
Source organism: Neoboletus magnificus (assembly GCA_003316145.1). Classification (NCBI taxonomy): domain Eukaryota; kingdom Fungi; phylum Basidiomycota; class Agaricomycetes; order Boletales; family Boletaceae; genus Neoboletus; species Neoboletus magnificus. The sequence continues at coordinate 21,738 of QFEI01006896.1, read as the reverse complement.
TTAGTAAACAAATGCAGGTAACGTGTAATGCGTTAATATTACATAACTGGGGGGTTCCGCCGTTTAATTTATGCACCATGACCACATACATCGATGTAGTTACGGATACACACGAGATCATTAACTTGAGCACGATTCCAAACCAAAAACATGGCGACTAAAATATGGCGCAGAAAAGTGGCAGTGGAATGGTGATGGTGATGGCAGACTCGGGCCCGTTAATAACGATCAGTATCGCTTGGCAGTGCATTGTAATCAACTTTCTCGCGTCCTCGGTCCGTAGGCTGTAGCCAGCCATGCATCCCTGCGTCACCCACCCACCTCCCACCTTGACGATCATGAAGCCTGCAGACACAAAGAGTTCAGACTACTCCGCAGAGGGTACACTCTATGTCTCAAAACCGTTTCGGTCAAAGTCTACAAAGAGGCTGCGCGCCTTGATCACCTTCAAGCCTCGCAAATCCCACTTTGACACGACCAATGAGTCATCGGGGTCAAACGAGTTCAGGGTAAGCTCCAATCGTGTACGTGCCATGGTCGTGACCATGTTGACAGCGTTCGCCAGGGCTTCTTCACGCTCTTCTGGATGTCTCTCTTCCTCTTCACCGTTCAGACTTTCGTTTCCTCCCTTGAAATAAACGGATATGCGTTGTCGTTCGCTTTTGCCACCATGTTCTCCCGCGATGCCATTGTCCTCGCACTATCTGACGCCGTCCTCGTCCTCACTACCGCCATTTGTGTGCCATTTGCAAAGGCAATAAGCAAGGGCTGGATAACGCACTACTGGATACTCCAACACATCTTCCAGACATTTATATTGGTTGCCGTCATCACGTGGACGTATCATCGGTGAGCATACATCTCGGTTCTTCACAGTGCATTGAACGACATGTGAACAGACAATGGCCATGGGTCCAATCTGGTTATCTGACTTTGCATTCTCTCGTAATGATCATGAAAATGCATTCCTATATCTCCGTCAACGGGTATCTCCACGATATCTTCGAGCGCTCGCAACGAGCCCTGGCTCATCTGCGCTCTCTCACAGAAGATCCGTCAATTGGAGGTTGGGATAAAGCTTTTCTTGACGCCAAGTCTCATCTCGAGTCAATTGCAAGTGAAACTCACTCGGAAGCTGAATCGGATTCGCAGACCAATGCACGAGGCACAGAGGTTATGATCGTGAGCTCACTCCCTGACCCGCAGCCAGCAGATGCGCTGCGGCAGAGGTTGGCGACTGCTCCAGACGGTGCTGTAGTCGAGCTTGGTGCACCGGTTGATGACGGTACCACCCCTGACTCCAGCGGTCCTTCGACTCCAGATTCCTCTGGCGTCGACCCACTTTCTTTGACATCGACACCGGCACCGGTATCGATACTTGTTCATCATCCGTCTCAGGCTATCGCTTCTGTAGTTCACGAATTCCTTGAACTCGATGCCGAACTCGTGTCTATCGGAACCGAACGGGTGAGATACCCACATAATTTGACTTGGAAAAACTTCTGCACCTACATGCTCATCCCAACACTTGTATACGAGTTGGAATATCCTCGCACCGATCGGTAAGCTCTCTCGCTAGTTTCACATGCGCCTGAAGCAAATACAGCTTTACGCGATCCCCAGTATCCGTCCTGAATATGTCTTTGAGAAGACCGTCGCATTTATGGGATCCTTCGCCCTCCTCTACACGGTGACAGAGAGCTTTATCATACCACTTACACCTTCCCCGGATCAGTCATTCTTTCGCTCGTTATTGGACTTGGCACTGCCATTTATGATTTCATACCTGTTGCTTTTCTACATCATATTCGGTAAGTTCTTATCAGAACCCCTCGGTTGGGCCACTAATCCTTGATCTGCTTGGTGAAGAGTGCATATGCAATGCATTCGCTGAGGTATCATAGTGAGCATTGTACAGGCCCAACTCTTCGGAGGTGTGAGCTCACCCGCTGCATAGTTTTGCGGACCGGCAATTCTACGAAGACTGGGTATGGTTCTGGAACACGACAATGCCGAGAACACACCGAACTGACGTTTACCCCTCATTTACAGTGGAACTCAACTTCGTGGGACGAGTTCTCTCGTAAATGGAACAGGCCCGTCCACCAGTTTCTTCTTCGACATGTATACGCGTCGTCGCTTGCCGCATATCCGTCTCTCTCTCGTACGGGCGCAATGTTCGTCACATTTTTGCTGAGCGCTGCAGTTCATGAATTAGTGATGGTTATCGTTACACGGAAGCTCAGGTGAGTAGTTGACCAGCGTAGAATTGACATTTAAATTTTTGAAATTTGCGGTAGACTCTACTTGTTCTTCATGCAGCTTGTCCAGATCCCACTCATCATCGTCTCGCGCGCATCAGTGCTTAAGCAGAACAGACTCATGGGCAACGTCGTGTTCTGGCTTGGTCTCTACGCGGGCTTCCCGTTGTTATGCGTGGCGTATGTCGCCTATTAAGAAGTCATCGGGATACCCCGATGTTGAGAAGCCCTCCATAGATTTAGCATTCCTCTTTACTACCACCACCGTTATTTATGACCACGGCCATGACTCGACACCATGCATTCCTAGGCAAATAGCTATTATAATCGATGGCCGGTGTATTTATTCCCACCAAATGAACGTATCGAAGAGCATAATTAATATGTGTATGAGCTCAGCAACACAAACCGGCAATCAACTGTGGCGACTCAAGTGGTGACTACGAAAATGGCAAGTAGTATTGCGTTTCATGGTGAGCATCCTGAGCTGTGATCCGCCGGGAACACCCTGGAACAAACCGTTTCCACCTCATGCCGCTCTATCCTCTGAAGATCTCAGGGACCGCGAATGCTCACCACGTTGAATGCATCCTAAATCTCATAGTGCGGCGAGTTCCTATGCTACGCATCTAGATGAGTCGTAACTCGTTCCATAATCTCCCGCCGTGACATCTATTTGAATTTGGCGAACACACAAGCTTGCAAGTTCGTGCGATGTCGGAGTCTGTCACCCATGTTTTACTAATTTCCTCTCGCCGCGGATGTGAAAGGGAATCGCAGCACTGCCTCCTCCTGGCAATGACCGTTGTGGCAGAGGAGAGGACCAGCAGTCTGCCCCCCGTCGACTGGCCCCGCTCTTACCGACCCTGCCCCCCAAAAAGACAAGAACACCCTTGCCAACAATCCAGCTTGGTATTCTGCTATTAATCCAATTCGCTGAACCGATATCCTCCATGTTCAATACCCTTGCATCACTGAAACAGGAGAAGCGTGACGTTGGAATATAATACATTTTATCTCATTGGCGAGTGATTTTTGGGCGTGAAGAAATGAGGTAAAATGTATTATATTCCACTATCACGCTTCTCCTGTTTAAGTGATAAGTTATATCAATCAACTCGTTGGCGAGGTTGATATTACGGGAGGGGACAAGCGCAAGATTGATAGTAGGTCACGATTCCCGTTCCGATTTTTGCGGCTCCATGGGGTTTCATAGGAATCCCTCTTCTTTGTCACTCAGTCCACGGCCGTAATGCATTGCAGCTGTTTGTCTGATCGAATTGGCCGAAAACCGGTCATTCTGATCGAACTTTCCGGTTTGTGCGTTTCGATGACCTGTTTCGGGCTCTCCAAAATATTCTGGCAACTCGCAGTCAGGCCAGCTGAGAGTCGAAGCTCCTAGGTATTTAACTGAGCTTTCTCAGTCGATGTATATGTGGTTTACTGAACGGCAATGTTGGCGCCACGAAGAGCATGATTGGGTAGCTGACGGACCCGACAAATATGGCGCGAGGTCTCATGCCGATCGGATGGTGTATTGGATCAACATTGGGGTGAATGTCGACTTGCTATAATGTTCACTTTTGCCCTTCGCGCTAATGTTAGTGCACAAGGCCATTTATGGGTGGAGCTTCTCGCTCGACCGGCTGACCACTTTCCTGACCTTTTTGGTGGTCCTTCAATCTGGGAAACTTATCCCTATTTTCTTCCGAGCGGCGTGGCCGCCTCGATTTTTGGGACGTCGCGTTCGGTACGTGTTTCGAAACACGTCTTGTGTTGCGTTTTTTTTTTGGAAGGAGATGTCGATGTATGACGTCCGGTCGGGCGTTGCCTCTGTAGCGTGTGTGTTCATGTTCATCACGGCGTCCGCGCCGTCAAAGAATACGCTAGGATCCATCAATGGCATTGGTCAGACCTCGGCGTCGATCGCGCGGGCGATCGGACCCGCAATGGCGACCTCCATGTATGCCTTCTCGAAAGAGCACCGTATTTTGGGAGGCCATGCAGTGTTTATTTGGCTCATGCTTCTGGTGGTCGTTTTCAGGTGGTTCACCCCTGCGGGGTTTCCGGACGAGTTTCGTGTTCGAGACGAAGAGTAGGTGCTGGTTGGCTTTTTCCCTTCTTTTTTTCTTTCATTGCATTCTCCCCGGATATTTTTCGGAATCAAACGTGACAATATGGGGGCACCGGGCTTGGTGTAGCCGCAGCCTGGACCCGTAAAACGGCAACGGGAGCGCAAAAACATGCTTGTTGCTAAATATGCATAACGAGGGAAACACCGCTACGCGCGAAACATTCATACGTAGGGTATCGATTTCGAAACAAAAGATACAGCATAAGGCTCCATCGTACTGGCAAAAACGGGCAAGGGAAACATAAAGGTCATCGAACGGGGTGTCCGTTCATGATCTTGTCTATCGTTTTCGTCCGTAAAGGTGTGTCTGCAAAGAGTGCCTTGACCAGCTTGACCAGCTCGTCGATCTCAAAGTCTACCAATGCACCTTCCTCGAAGAGATATGTTAGATCTGCCATGGACGCTTCCTGGAGATTACATAAACAGTCAGTCCGAGATACGACCTGGAAACTAAGCCACCGCGCGTACCAAGAGCTCCGATAGATAGGAAAACTTTAGCCACGAAGGAACATAGGAAACGACAAACGAAGACTAGAGAAATTACACGGATTAGTAAAGATCACAGCCGCATCACACCGAGAGCGTGCTCACTTCGCTCGTGTTCTCCACGAACAGTCCCTCGAGTGCCGCCAAGATCCGACAGAGTTCACTCAGTTTATGCGACTCCACTTCAGGTATATCCGATATCGCCAAGATACTATCGAGGATTCGTGACAAGACACCATCGACGATCAGTCCCACCGCCGTGTAGTACTTGCTCTTTGGAAGAATTGACTGTGTGGATAGCTGAGCGAGCGACAGAAAGTTCAGAGGAGCACGCTCACCTTCCACGCGTGCGCAACAGTTCGTACATCCCGAAGAACTCGAGTGATCACCATCTCACACTCGTCGTACCGTTCTTGGTCCGACATGTCCGTGAAGCCATCTGCATCCGCTAAAACACTTTCTAGAGCCGCCGTTTGGTTGTCCTGAGGTTGAGCAGAGTCGATGTGACTATGGATATCAACGACAGTGATGACCACTCACGATGGCTTGATAGAACCAGCTATCCGCTAGAACTTTGAGGTCATCTTTGCATTCCTTTAGCCTGTCTTGCACGCTAGACAGCCCTTGTTCGCTTTTCAACACGCGAACTATCTCCTCCGAAAGATAATAACAATCGTTGGAAAACTGCATACGACCAGCGGGCTGTGATAGCTTCGATGCAGCCGCGACGAGATACAAGGCACGGTACAAGTCAAGGACCAGAGCACCAGAATGCATGATCAACATGCCGGGAGTCGAAGTGGGGGACGAAGACTTGGGGAATATGCCTGAGGATGCAAGTGCTTTCCCCTCACGCAAAGCGTCCTCGACAGCTTGGACGATACGTCGAACGAGCACTGACACCGAATACGGTTCCTTGGTGACGATATTGGCGTTCCGTGGAGGTTTGGAGGGTAAGTGATGACCATTGGCAACGTGACCGTTTGTTGGTGGATGACCGTTGGAGAGCAGCTGTTGTCGGCTGCTGGAAACTGACGCTGCGGGTGCTGGCTGGGGAGGTGAAGGCATGGAAGATGTTGCAGGAGGACAGTCTAGCAGAGTCACCTCGTTGGCAGCCGAATCGTCAGCCCACGGATCATCATCCCAAACTTCGTCTTGTTCGACGGGTTCCCCTGTGGTGTCCTGAATCCTCGTCTCGTGTTGTTCTCCAGTTGGTTCGTCGTTCCAGCCCCAAGCCTCATTCGGATCTGGCTCTGGCTGCTCCGAAGAATCTGGTTTTGAAACAGGTGATTCTTCTGGTTCCTCAACGTCATCGTCGAAGCCCCATGCATCCTCTGTATTGAAGCCCGAGCTCGACGAATCTGTCTTTGAAATGCGATCATCGTGCAAACTCCGATCACCTGTCGGAACAGGGGCAGCAAGGGGAGGTTCTACACTTGGCGTAGCATTGATAACCGTGACAAGTTCGGCAGAAAACGTATCTTTGGGACGAGAAGCACTGACCAGAATGATCCTCCGAACGTCGTCGAGGGTGCGCTGTCGTCGTCCTCTCTCGTAGTGTGCGCAAACATTGTCAACCCAGTTCCTAATCTCCCTCTCGAAAGTATCTCCCTTAAGCAGCCCAACGACGTAATCCGCCTCAAAGTCAACAGAATCTCTCGTCAGCACCAGGAATGTAGGGAGGGCATCCAATTTTGAAGGTAGTGAAGGAATAAGCAAGCGGGTCATGATAGATGTCGTCAATGGCTTGACAAGACTTCTCAGAAACGTCTCGCATTGTGACCGAGGTAGGCAGGGAAACAGTTTATCATTCATGAATTCCAGGACACGTGATAAGTTGCCGAGAGGTGTTGCATCATGGTTGGTGGATGAGGGGAGGCGTTGCAATCTGTGTATGAATGAACCAAGTTGATCCGGTTCTTGTGAGATTAATAACGAGGCAGGATGGTCAAGCGTTTGTTCAATGTAATGCGTTGTTATGTCACGCCGCAAACTCGTCATATGCATGGACAGTGAGGACGAGGAGAGCGAAGACAGCACAGCAGATAGTGGTATGGGGTCCGCCGAATTTGGAACTACACGACAGATATGAGTATCAGAGTCTTGGGCATAGCCTTTGGACTGACCAAGAACAAAGGGTCGAATGATGACGTCTGTCGAGGAGACAACCACGCTTTGTGTGTACGCATTGTTCAATAACTCTTCAATCCGGTTCGTGAGCACACGTAACTTGAACTGCAGGGCCGGATTCAGATGCACAAACATGTCTAGCTACGAAACTACGCACCCTCATGTCGGACGTGATGGTTGCCTCCCCTAGGGGTGTGGGTGTCGTGTCAAGTAACTGGGCCAATTTAGCACCTGCCGGCACCGCCGCAGGAAGATCGCCTGATTCAACCAGGTGTTGCACCGTCTCAAGTTGAGTCTTGCATTCCGAGAGATGTGACAAACACGCGTGCAGTACGTCTGCGTCTAGAGACGCCTGAGCGAGAGCCTGGTGTCTCCTGAGTGCTGCCAGGAGTGTCGGGGTGAGACCACTCTAGATGATTTTTATGACCACCAGTTCATGCGAATCAAAAATGGCGAGCCGTACCTCTGGATCTGAGACAGCACAGTTGAGCGCATCGACGTCGCTTGCAAGCCCTCGAAGCCGCTGCTGAGCAGACGTTGCCGAGGCCAACTGGGCCTCAAACGCAGGGAGGTTTGCATGTATACGGTCGTGAATGCGTGTCTACTCGTCGTAGTTAAGTTGTACATCAACCAGGCTATGGGGGATGGCGCACCTTGGTGAGACGTATGGACTCGTCGAGCTCTGCCCGCCATGAGGATGCAACGGTGGAGTCGAGCGAGTGGAATGAGACTGCATCGAGCTTGGACAGAATCTGCGAGGATACGTCGACCTGTCGGGGAAGGAGGGAGAACGTCATGGCCGCCTCTTTCTGACTTGGCAAACACTCCAATAACGTGGTCTACTCTCCGTTAGATCACGTGGCACAGTACAATACAGGGGCCATTATGGAAACGTGGATCGATTGATGTACAGTGAAGCGTCAAGATTACAAGGACGATGTCTATGCTAACGGGCCGGGTATCGGATGAGCCTGAGTCCAAAAGGACGCGGGTAGGATCCAGAGCCAATGTGGTTTGCCTCTCAAGTGAAACGTTTGAATGTAAATCTGCACAAAAAAGTCAGGCAACGATAGAACGACTCGATCCAAATACGACGCACCCAAGGAATGCAAGGTCCTTGTCTGAACCAACTTGCTCGACCACCTCGAGCTGGTCGGACACGTTCCCAAGCTCGTCCGTGGGGAAGTAAGTCGTGTCCGTAATGGACGACAACGCCGGAACAAAGGGAGGCGCAATATAGCGTAGGTTCTCCCAGTCACAGCCGAAGAAAAATGGATGATTCTTGACCTCGTTCACATCGAGCCGTTGATTAGCCCAATTCATCATACTGAACAGGGGATATTAGGCTTCAGAACGGAGATACCGCGCGTGAATGACTCACCCCCGGATCAAGTGTTCGGCTTCCTTGCTGAGATGTACCTCGTCAGGGAAGTACAAGTACTTGGGCCACTCAATGATCTTCTTGTACGTGTCGCTCGGGTTCTCTGAACAGAACGGCGCGTAGCCAACAAGACACTCGAACATAATCGCCCCCAAAGACCACCAATCACACTCTTTACCATACCCTTTTAACATGAACACCTCGGGTGCGATATAATCAGGTGTGCCTAATGAAGGCTCAGTGAAAGCTGTGGGCGATGTTTGTCAGTCTACCTACCGACGGTGGAGTATGCCTAGAGAATAGACCTTTCAGCAACCATGCACAGTCGTTGGACGAGCCAGACTTACAAGCTTCCGGCGGTTTGCCTTCCAGGTGGCTATTTGTTCTCGGCTCATCGTGAGGTGAATCGCATTAACCTGCACACTATTACGCGCAGGATCCCGTTGCTTTTCTTGCTCTATCAGACGCTTATAGAAATCCCCATCGGTCGTCTTGTGCAGACCCGTAGAGAGACCAAAGTCGGACAGCTTGAGGTGACCATTCTTATCGATCAAGATATTGTCAGGTTTGATGTCACTGATTCGGCGTGATCAAACATTCGCGTCAAGATTCGGAGGCACATACCGATGAATGTATCCCAGGTCGTGTACCGCTTCTATAGCAAGGATACATTCTGCCATGTAAAATCGCGTGACATCTTCCGAGAATACGTCGTACTTCATGAGCATGGTCATGAGGTCGCCTCCAGGAAGGAACTCCATGATGAGATAGAGGTATAACGGGTCTTGGAAAGAATAGAACAACTGGACCACCCATGGCGACGTGGACTCGGCCAACAGGTCGCGTTCCGCGCGGACGTGGGCAAGCTTGGTCCGCAAATGAGATCATCAAACCAAGGCACAAAGGATGCATCCGACTGACCTGATCGCGTTTCAACATCTCCGCCTTTTGCAATGTCTTCATTGCATACACCTTGCCAGTATCCACTTTCTGAACGAGTCGAACCTGTGCAGAAGGAATGTCGTAATATGCGGGAGGAAGGATACAAGTCCCCTCTCACCTCTCCAAACGCGCCTTTTCCAATGACCTTGACCGTCCGGAAGTCCGACAGTCGTATCTTGGTTCTTCGAAGCCTGAGATGCTGTGACTCGAGTTTACGATACTTGCGTATCTCGCGTTCCTTGGCTTCGTTGGGGATCACGCCCTGGTTGATCTTTTGCTCCAACTCGACCCGACTATGTGTGTGATAGGAAATGGGCAGTGAGACGACAGAACGCATCTGGACGACCACGCCACCTACCGACCGTTCCGCTCGATGGCGACATCGACAGCGAGCTTGTAGTAGGACTCGAGCTTGAGCTTGGCAGCGGTTGCACGGGAGACGGCATCGGACGAGAAGTCCTCGGTGCTTCGTTCAAAGTAAACATAGTCTTCGCCACGCGCCTTGCTTGCCGTACTTGGCACGGGAGAAGGCGAACGATCTTGACCAGATGCTGCTGGTGGGCTGAGACCGCTCGCACTGCCAGAGGACTCCGTGGACGGACGCTGACTCATGACAAGTTGAAACCTGAAGGAAGTATTGAAGAAGGGAAAATGGAGGTCAATCGCCAGAAAATTGAACGGAACTTGAGTAAATGAACGTAAGAGAAATCGTTGACTTCGTACGCGTGCAACGTTGCCGTTGAGATCAGATTTAGGCTAACGCGAACATGACCCAGCCCATGGTACAACTTCACTACGTCCCGCTAGATTACCACTACCTACCACCGATCGTCGAGTAGTCGCGCAATCTGTCGTACGAGTCTCAGACGACGTTGTTTAGATCTAAAGCCGCTGCCAAACAAACGCCAGTACCTTTGGCTAAATCCGTACGCGTCCAACGACCACCACAGCGCTCGCCATGGCAGACCTCACATTCGACACGTTGATGGACGATGGAAACTACATGGGCTCAGATAGAGCCAGGATGGAGAACAAGGTCATCTTGGACGAGCTCGAGCGCAAAAAGAAGGCACGCAGTATGGCCGTGCCGACAGACGACAATCGCGTCAAGGCAAGGCTGCGCGAGATCGGCGAACCCATCACGCTCTTTGGTGAACGCGTGCGCATATATTCTCTTTTCGTTTCGTGACGCCATTCACGCGCGAAACAGGCAGCTGACAGACGAGATCGTCTGATATATGTGCTGTCTCAAATCAATGCCGCTAGAGGGGAGGAGATCCAGATGAAGGAAGAAGAGTCATCTGAAAGTGAAGAAGAGGTGCGTCCCTAGTGTCTCCCCGACCCCCCGTCTTCAACTCGTCCACAGGAAGAATTCTACACCGAGGGCTCGCTCGAGCTGCTCCAAGCCCGGAGGCGCTTAGCGGAGTATTCCCTGCCCAGGTTGGATTTTACCTACCAATTGGCGATACCAGTAAGGTGCTTACAGCGTCCTACCCTCTTCGTCATTGCAGAGCTCAAAAGCGAGTCGCCCAACAGCGCCTACATGCCAAGCTGCCCCTGACGCGCATCATCGACCTACGGAAGAAAATATTTGGCGAAGTCAAGGTAATCGGTCGTCAATGGTTGCTCGCGCGCGCGTACTGACCTCGCTACCAGCGGTTCGGTAACCTCGGTTCCCAGATCGGCGACGACCGACCCATATCACAGGTTCGCTTCGCTCCCAACGGCTCGATCCTTGCCACCGGCAGTTGGTCGGGTTCCGTCAAACTATGGAACGTTCCCGCATGTACGCCCATACGAACGCTGCGTGGTGAGTCAACAAACGGGCTTGCACCCTCCACCAAATAATAACACAGTTTTGCCTACAGGTCATGCTGATCGTGTGGGAGGCGTTGCTTGGCATCCACAAGCCACGCTCACTCAGGGTGAGGGATTGGCTAATCTCGTCTCCGGGGCGGGGGACATGAGTGTCAACCTCTGGTCTCTAAACAGGTGCGCAACCTCCGATGCCGCCTAGATCCCGTGCCACTAAGCACACGCACCAGCGATGCCCCCCTCGCCACCATGAAAGGGCACGCAGACCGGATCTGTCGCGTTGCCTTCCACCCATCAGGCGACTACGTCGCATCTGCTTCCTTCGATACGTCCTGGCGGCTGTGGGACGTGGCGACAACAAAAGAATTACTCCTTCAAGAAGGCCACTCGAAAGAAGTCTACGCGGTCGAATTCCAAGACGACGGTGCACTCGTCGCATCCGGGTCTGTCCTGTCTTTCCCCTCCTTACTAACCCTAACCTCGTTACCAGCGGTCTAGACGCCATCGGGCGTGTGTGGGATCTACGCACGGGCCGAACAGCTATGGTCCTCGATGGCCACGTCCAGGCCATTTTCGGCATTGCCTTTTCCCCCAACGGGTGTGTCTCCATATTCAATTGATTCTATTCTATTTTATTTTTATTTTTTTCACAAAAAAAACCTCCGGCACTTGCTGACGTAGTTGTTGTGTCTCCCAGTTATCAAATCGCAACAGGCGCCGGCGACGACACGATCCGAATATGGGATATGCGTTCCCTGAAAGCGCTTTACACCATTCCCGCACACGTCTCCAACGTCGCCGACGTCCGATTTTTCCGGGGCGACGGGTTGCCGCCAAGCGTATGTGTCAACGGCGAGGTCATCATGAACGGCGCACGAGCTACCAACGAGGAAGCGGACGTGGACAAGAGTGGGGACGACAATAACGATGACGACGACGGGGCGGAGGAGTGGGGGTACCGCTCTGGACTCTACTTCGCGAGCGCGGGATACGACGGTTTCGTCAAGCTGTGGAGTGCAGACGATTGGCAACTGTTGCGCACGCTTACAACAGATTCCGGAAAGGTCATGTCGGTGGATCTCACTACGGACGGTCGGCTGCTCGCTTCTGGAACTTATAACCGTAACTTTCAGTTGTTCGCGCCAGAGGACGTCGCGGTGTAGGCTGTGCGGCCAATAATGATTACAATAAAATCGGCGAGCGCGCGTGATACAGGGCAAGAGAATAAAAAATAGGGCGAGAGCACACTGTATATACGAAAAGGTTAAATTACACCATCCCTGACCTGAATCCGGGCGGGAGATCGAGTCAGTCACGAAAACTGAATTCAGGGGGGACGGATCATAGTAAAGGCGCACCTTTTGCATAAACCCGGATACGCGGACAATGTCCACCACTTGTGCTTCGCTCTCCATCGCTATCACTAGGTTTTCCAGCATCTGAACAAGCAATGCAAGCGTAAACACAATGTACAAGTTCAAGATTCACCACTACCGGGCGACTCACATCCTCCACCTTGTCGACGGGGATCCCAGTGCAGAGCGCGACGATCCTCTTGCACTGGTACTCCTTTTCCGCGCTCGCTCCCTGCAAAGACTTTAGTCTTGCCTCCATCAGTTCCTCCATTCTTAAATGCCACATATTCAATCGTCGTAATCGTATCAGGCTTGCGACAGAGTCAGTCGTTGGTATTGGAGGCTCGGTCTCGACACTAAAAGAAACGTCCATCGAGCCTGCGACTCCCGCCATGGTGGAACTTGGCCCCCGCCATTGAAACGCGGAACCGGCCGTTTCCCGTCCGTCCCTACCAGAAAGGTCTGTTCTCCCTGTCCAGTCGAAATTGTCTTCCTCTGCAATTGCTTTTTCAAGATTTCGTATCCGCTGATGCACTTGGTCAAGTTCTGCACATCGGCTTTGCCATAGTTGTATTTGCTTTCGTTGCTCCGAGAGCTCTCGGGTGGCAGCGCGAAGGTGAGCTTGTGTCACATCGAGCGAGTCTTGTTTTGCTTTGATCTCTGCAGAAAATTCGGTGCTGAGATTTTGGATCATTGTCGTCATGTCTACGGGTGGTTGAGCGCCGAATACCATCGCAGTAAGGGAAGGGAACATACCTGTAATTATATCTTGGCTTTTTTGCACTGGGGCTGAAGGACTTGTCCGCAATGACGCCAGTAGGTCCTCTGCTCGAGGGCCACCACTTAACTCCTGGAAAATAGATTGAGGACCAGTGGGTCCGCTATGCACCGGAGACCTACCTCGACCTCCACCCCGAAATCACCGGGACGAAGCCCAAGCTTATTTGGCAATATTCGATTAGCACCGACGTCCAACAAGGTCCTTACCAAGCTTCGATTCCCGACGCGCGCGGCGATATTCAGGGCGGTATCGCCGTGTTCATCCTGAAGATCGACGATGGATCTAAAGTCACCACCCTGGTTCTGTGCTATCCACAAGAATATCTGATCGAGGTAATATCGAGCACATATTGCACGGCCTTGTATGCCAGCAAGATACATGATATGATGCAGGACCGATTTTCTGGATGTATCAAGAGTGCGTATAGACTGGTGTAATGCCTGGACGATGACGTTGAATGTTTGTTGGTCAGAGTTGTGGGTGTCGATGGAGGCACGCATGAGGGGAGTCTCTCCGGCAAAGTTACCGCGGTGAATATCAGCACCTGCAGCGATGAGTTGCTCGACGATGTGCTGGCGACCAAGGGAAGCGGCGAGATGAAGAGCCGAGTGGCCCTTGTCGTCGAGGATGGCGTCCACATCCGGCGGAAGGGAAGGGTCTGGAGTAAGTTCACGAAGGAGATCGAAAATGGGACTTGGATCATCCTGTCGGCAGATGGCAGCGACGAGCTGTGCACGACGTGCATCTCTGAAGATGGAAGGGTCGCGGAGAAGGGGTGGTTTTGTAGAGAAGCGGAGAGGGAGAGGGTCGATGTCTACGCCGTTGACCGAGTTGCCGTTTGTGGAAGGGGGATGGGGTGAACGGGTGGGGCGGGGCGACAGCGCGTCGCTGATGGAGGTGGCGCGTTGGGGTTGGGAGGAAGGGGCAGAGGATTGGGAGGGTTCGGGCTGTGGGGTGGGCTCTTTGCGAGGTCGTTTGGTCGGAGGGTGACCATCGTCTTGTACGGGAGATGGACGGATGTCGGCGGGCGCGTCGAGGAGGGGTTGGGACGCGTGGTGGGGATGGGAGAGGGGTTGGATGGCAGAGACGACTTCGGAATCCGATCTGGCTCTCTTGAGGGATTGGTGGATGGGAGGTGGGGTCGGGGAGGGTGCACTAGGGGAGTTGGCGGATTGATTTGCAGAGGATGGGAAGATGGCGGACCTGGAAGTGGCGAGGGCGGAAGTGGATGGGGTGAAGAGGCCCTGGGCGCGACCCTGGTTGAGGAGACGAAGGGCGGAGCCAGGCATCATGGAGGCGGAGGGGAGGACGGACTGGGGGTACGGTGGTACGGAGAAGGAGGACGTGGCCGAGAGTGGGCGTGGGGACGGGGCGGTATTTGCGGCGGGGAGGGATGTGAGGGAGGTTGAGGAGGGGGTAAAGTCGAAGAGCGGGACGAGGAGGGGCGCGACGCCATACTGGGCGGCGATGTCTCGCCCGCGGTCGAGTGGAATCCTGGGAAATGGGTGAGAAGGCAGGGAGAGAGGGCGTGTGGGATGTGTACCAAGTGCCTTGGTATTTACCGTAGCCGCCCTGTACGATTTCGTGTTTCCCGGGGAGAATTTCCTTCTCGAGTATCTTTGTGCGTCTGCCCTTTTCTATGCCGGCGACCTTGAGGATCTGGGTCGCATTGACATACGAGTCACCGCGTCTGCGCATGACGGCGATGCCACGGACCATGCACTCGTAGACCTGCAGAGAAGCGTGAAACGAGGCCAGAGGGGAGGGGGGCCAAGACGGACCTGCACGGACGAGTATACGGCATTGTATATTTTGACGGGGGGCGGCTGGACGGGGAGCATGAAGACGACCTGGGGTTGTGCGCGGGACGCGACTCGGGTGGACGCGCGCTGTCGGAGCTGAATCCGTGGGAGAGTGTCACGTGGTGATCCGCGTTATTTCCCGGAACGGACATGCACCTCTGCATGGAACGACAACCGCTGCTGGGCAACGTCGCCGTATGGCCGATCATACACGCCATCAGAGCAGTCCGTCTCTTCCTCGTCGTCCGCGTTCGTGCTGACAGTCTCCAGGACATCATCGTGCGTAGCCCCCATGTCCGATCTGGCTGACTCACCCCCCGAGACAATCCACAGCACTACATCGGTCCGTCGCACCTCTCTCTCTCCGCTACTCCCACTGACCTCGACACAGATGCACCACTCACCTTTGAAGCGGTCCGTCGTCTTTCCCTTTCTCCACCCCGTCTTATCTTCCCACAGCTCACCGCCCCCGACCTTACCTACACACTCATCCGCCCCCTCGAGGACAAGTACAACGCCATCCAGCGCGCAGGAAACAAATCCGTCGTGTTTGCCTTTCTCCTAAACAGGGTCTACTTCATTCGCGACGAGAACAACCTCACAGATGGCCCCCTCTCCGCAACCCGCGCCGCCCTCTGCGAACTCCTCGCTATTCGCATCCTCCGCGACAACGGTAATAGTATCCTCGATCTCGTCTGCACCCTCACCACTTCTTGGCGAGTCTGGTCCGGCGCAGAACCCCACGTCCTCCAGCTCGCCAGACAGCTGCGCGACGATGACCCCGAGGACCACGTCGGAAACGCGATCGAGATGGCTATCATCTCAAGGGCCCGCCGCTTCATAAAAAGTTCCCCCTGTCAACGAGTCATACATGCAATCTGGATGTATGCGCCTCTCTTTCCGCTCCCCCACCCCCTTCTGACAGTCCTACCAGTGGAAAGTGTGTCTACCAGCCCGAGAGTAGCCACGCCATCCTCTCAGACGTATGCCATCTCCTCCGTCTTACATTTCCCTTGACATACCCCTATCCAGTGTTACAAACGCACTCCCATCCACTTTTACGATCCCCACAAGGCCCCCCTTCTCGATCACTACCGGCACGTCTTCTCTACTTTTCCCCCATCCCCTCTCAACTCCTTTCCAGTCTCAAGGTTCCCGCTATACGTGCCGTCTTGGAGTATATAAAGTACAGCCCGTTTTTCCTTCTCCACAGCTTCATTAATGTTTTGCAGCTTCTTGATCCTCTTCATCTTGTTCGTCATCACTATCGAGATGAACCAACGCCACAGGATAAACACTGCCGAAACACTATTCATAGTGTATGCCCTCGGTTTCACTCTCGAGAAACTCGCATGCATGCAAGAACACGGCATCAAGGGTATGTCATCATACCTCCTCCCCCCCTCCCCACTCACCTCCCACAGTCTACTTCAAGGGGACTTGGGTGAGCCCTATGGCACTCGTCACGAGATCATGGAAGACGTCTGATTTGAGCATCGTACTCTAGAACGGTTTCGATCTAGCCTTTGGTCTGATTCCCCTGACTCTCATTTTCACCTGCCCCATCTCACTTCTTTTCATCACAGTAACCGCATACCTTATCTATGTAGTATTTAGGGTATATGGCATCGTTTACCACCGTAATGTCCTTTCCTTACCTTACCTTACCGTCCTGACATGCACTACAGATCACTGGGCCAGAGACATCGGGATAGACTTTCTCGCAGTTATCGCCTGCTTACTATTCCCAAGGTGAGATCCTTTCGCATGACGACTTGCTGGTCCCTCAGCGCTCGCAGACTCGCTTTTGTCACACTAAAGAACAACCTCATGGTCCTTTCTCTCCGCGCCATGATGATGCAGTTTGTTGCCCTTATGCTCATCGCGGCGTTCTGCTTCTGCGGCTTCCTTTATGCATTATGGACGTGAGTGGCTCAACTTCCTGTCTCAATCGGCCTAACCAGCGGTCAGATTGGGTCGCAAAGGTGCAGGGTACGTGCCGCGGCTCCTGTCCCACTTCATGCCGATTGACCTAGTTTTACTAGATACTCCTTAAGGTATGTCTCGAGGTTCCCTCCACCACCGTCGTTCAACATTCCGCCGTGCAGCACTATCGCGTGGTGGTTGCTTGATATCTGGTTCGGACTTGACGCGATTGGTTTCGATAGAGCAGGTCAGTCTTTCGCATACGTATCCTTCTAGTTGTTCATTTGTGTAGGCGATTTTGACCCCGTATTTGGCCCTATCCTTATGATTATGTACGCATGCCTGAGCAACACGCTATTGCTAACCGGTACGTGGTCGTTCTATTGCAAGTTTTGAGTCACTTTATGCAGCAACGCAGTGCTCGTTTCTGTAAGTGCACTCCTAACAGTAACCTTGGTGGCCCTTGATATATTCATGGATAGATCTTGTCGAATACATTCGCGAGAATCAACGAGGATGCTGCTGCCGAGGTTGGTTTCGAGTTCCCTGCTTCCAGTCGCCTCGCTCAGCTTGCTATCTCTAGGCCATGTTCAGGAAAGCGGTTTCTACGATCGAGGGGTACATCCGCACCACGCTATGCTTCATTCTTTGGTTGCTCACACATGACACTCATAGGGTCAAAGCCGACTCGCTATTTTCTTATCAACCCCCCGTCAACCTAGTTGCCGTTTGCATCCTTCTTCCTGCTAGGTATATTCTGAGCCCGAGATGGTTCCATAAGGTAAGCGGTTGATGCCTTCCTAGATAGTCCCCACTCATTAGTTGGAAGGTGAACGTGTTTCTGATAAGGTCATTGACATTCGGCATTTTTAAGCCACTTGGTGCTTATCCCTTGCAGAGTTACGAATTTCCCCATCCTCCTCCTCATCGCATGGTATGAACGTAAGTCGGCAACCCAGACACCCAGTCACGCTTGTTCATATTGGCACAGGTCAAGCAAAGCAAACTGCCTCGATCGGATTCTACGAAACGATCTCGTCGCTCTTTGAAACGATGGTGGAGAGTTTGCCTCGCCCGCTCAAGCGGTTGTGTCAGTCCATTTGTTCCTCTTCTCGATGGCTCAGATAATGACCTTTCCCCCCTACAGCCCTGTTCGAAGGCCTGGCAGGACCAAGTGCCGACATTGATGTGGTATGTTTTATTTTCTTTCTAAACAAACTCAGGACATTCAGTCATCGTCAGATCTTTGAAATCGAAGACGATTTGGCACATACTTCGGAAGCCGAAGATGACCCGGAGCGTGTCCTCATCGAAGCGCCCCGTAGCACCGGTCTTGAACGCCGAGTATCCCGCAAATCGAGCCGTCCGTCCACGCGTTCTCTCCGCCCGGCGCGCCCGCGGTCCCCAAAGGAACACGACCCTGATCGTCAACCTCAACACGCACCGCCACGCGTGCCTTCCCCGCAGCGGAACGCCGGCCACCACCGGCAGGCCTCCGTGCCCATGTCTCTCCGCAGACGACTGAACCCCTCGACCCACAAACCTGACGTCGCCCAGAGTCCACTCGCCCAAATATTTCAGCCACTCATCCTCGACGAAGTATCCGTACCGGAAGATGCCATCTCGGACACTGCGAGCGGGGGCGGCGGCGGACCGGCGCTCGTACCGCCGCCGCCGGTCAGCTACGGCCCCGCGACACGCCGCCGATTGCCGTCAATGCATTCCGTATCCAAGCACCCGAGCGAGACATCGTTGTGGGCGACGAAACAGGGTGGGTCGGGGAGACCGCCGTATCCGCCGCTGGATACGCGCCCGGAAACGTTGGTCGATCTGTTGTCTGCGTCACCCGATCACCAGGAGGGGATGCAGCGGGAGGAGGCGGGTATTGCGACTGTGGAGCAGATGGAGGAAGCCGTGGAGGAGAACGGAGGGATGTCCGAGTGCATGAAACGGTTGGAGAGGATCGAAGTACGGCAGGAACGTGTCGAGGAACTGCTTGTTCAGCTTCATGCGCAGTTGCAGCGTTGACGATGACGAGCAAAAGTGGGCCCCGGAACCAACGACATAAAGGGACTAGAAAGAGTCTTTGAAGATAATTTACTATGAACAGGAAGTAAGAACTTCGTTCACGTTTTACTTGATTTACTCTTGTTGCGTGTCGGCGTACTTGCGTGTCTTAGTGAATTTTATTTTATTTATGATGTTGTTCCAGACAGTGTGAACACCAGGTTTACGGGTACAAGCACAGAGGAAACGCATGACGTACGACGACCCAAGATATCCAGGGAGAGCGAATGAAGAAAAAAATCAGGATGACAGAACGAGAGTGAAGGTGTCTGATAATTTATAGTCAACTCCAATCGCACAAGGAAGGGAAGGGGCGAGAAAAGCGAAGCAAACCGAACGAAAACGGTGGTGACAATCCGCTTTAACCCCATCGCCGAGGTGGCGATGGCCCATCCCAACGCCCTCGATCCTCTTGCCCAGGACCACCCGGGGCACCAGCACGATGTCGCGCCCACCCAGCATCCACAGGCCTCCCCACAAAGTCGCCTCCACCTCCACCACGATCGCTGCCACTGCTACTACGTCCACGTCCCCTACCCCGACCTCTCCCGCGCCCATTCGACTGCTGCCACCCACCACTACGCAGCTCGCCCCGCTCATCGCGATACCGCGCGTCCGGGTGACCCGTGCCGTCGTCGCGGTCGAATCGGCCCTGACCGTAACTGCCTGCCCGCGGACCGGATGGTGGCTGATGTATCCCCGTGGGTCCATGTGGGGAGTGCATCCCCAGTTGAGGTGGCGTTCGCGTGTGTGGACCCATGAACGGGGCTGCGGCGGCCGGTGTAGATGGATGTACATGTGGAGTTGGACCCGGCGGGAAAGTGGTACCTGGACCTGGACCAGGGGCTGGACCGGAGCCGGGAACGGGAACGGGGGCAGGAGCAGGGATAGGAGTGGGCCCGAGTCCAGGTAGCGAGCCGGGGGGGACGGGAAAACCTGGTACGGCGCCCGCCCAGTGTGGTTGTCCATGCGGTAGGGGGGGTGCGCCCGCCGTCGGCATCGTCGGTGGTGCAACTGGATGCGGATGTGGAAGAGGGGGTGGATGGGGTACGTGTGCGACGTTGGCCACCGCGTTGGCGAGCCCGCCAGAGATGCCCGGGATACCGCCATTGCCGGATGACAGCGCGCGAAGGATGGCCTGGATTTGTTCGGGTGTGAGCGCGGCGACCTCGGCTGCTAGTGCAGAATTGGCTAGCTGTGGGTAGGCTTGGAGGGCGGCCGGGAGTGATGGGACGGAGGCTAGGGCTGAGGGTTGTGGCTGAGGCATGCTAGATACCATCGGGGCTGTTGGCAAGGCGGGCAGTGGAGCGAGTTTCCCCCTAACGAGGATCCAGATACCGATCACGTAGTTGTTCTGGCGAACTTTGGGTAGACGTAGCTCGTCCAAAAGCTCAATGAAATCCGGTAATGGCATGCCCGCCAAGAGCGGCACCATGTAGAGCTCCTTTCCGGGGTGATAATCCTTGGGTTGGTGGCCCCATGGAAACACAAGTCCATGACGACTAGAGATGAGGTGCGTAAATGAAACGGTCATTGCAGTTCATTCTATGGGCTTACTTTTTGTGCAACAAAAAGTCGCTGAATGTTTGGAGCGTGCCGTCGTCCCCTTCGGGAGAGAATGCACACGCAATGAGCTCCTTTTGCGGATTTAGTCTCGTCTGCAATAGGAACTGTGCAGAATTCTCCGTTGGTACACGGCCGTCGATCCGAAGCGTATCAGATGGGAAAAGTGTTCTCCAAAGCGGGGAATCAGCACCCAAGGTCCGACCACCGGCCTGACGGGCAACAACAGGTGCCAACTGGGGAATGGAAGAATCTACAGGCATGGCAACCTAGAACGGAAATGAGCAACAATGACCCTTCTGAAACACTCTCATTGCTCACTTTTCCCGTCCACACCGGTGGGGCTGTCTGAAACGCCGCCTCTGGGTCTCGGGGTCGCTCTTCTCGAGGAACGTCCGCTTCATGGTCCTTTTCCAGAAACATGTCGAAGTCTTGATCAGTTGCCTCGCGAGCAATAGGGTCAACCTCAATCGGGTGACTCCTGTGAAGCTGCTCCGGCTCAGGCTGTGGTTCTTGTTCCGGTTCTTTTTCCATCTCTTGCGGAGAGGACTCCGTTCTCGGAGATGTCCATAATGCGTTTAGGTCGAAGGATGGGCGTGCGGGTGTTTCCGCCTTGACGAGTTGCGTGGGTGAAGTCGCAATCACAGGGGACGGCTCGGAAGAAGATGGAGGAATCACCAGCGGTGGCAGCGGCGCAAGCTCGGGTGGCGCTGGCGCAGGGTGATCAGTCCCAGAGGGGGCGACAGAAGCTTCTAGAACGGGGGTAGGCAAATGATCACCGAATGTATCTTGAGGAGCAGGCTCGTCGTCCAAGTGAATGAGATCTGCAATATCCAGTTCCGGCTCGGGAGATGTCTGAAGGTCAGAGGTAGATGGTGCGAACAGTGGGTGAATCGGCGGTCTGATATTGTCACCTATAGGAGGCGAATAACTGTCGTGGTGCATAGGGAGGGTACCATGCCACGCGGTACTCTGTGGTGCATTTGGCGATTCGGGCGGGATCGAACCTTGTGAGATTGAACTAGCTCTGTCCCTCTGATGCTGCTCGGCAGCCTTTAGGCGCGCTTGCCGCTCTCTCTCACGACGCTCCTCTTC
>QFEI01006894.1:20938-32219 GCA_003316145.1 Neoboletus magnificus | reverse complement strand
CCAGCCAAACGTAAGCGATCGTAGCTCCAGAAGCTTGTCCCGACCCATAATACAAGACTTTTGATTGGCAGGTGTGAGATGGTATAAGGAGCCATCAAAGTAGTACCCGTCGAGGATCGCAGTCAAAGGACACGAGCAGACACAGCGATACATGGCGATAGGCAGCAAGGACAGCAACCCAAACTCTCGAGCAAGGTTGAGCAGCTGAAAATCATACTTGTCACGTCCGGTGACGGGTTGTTTGAGGTCAGGTGGTAAGAAGAGAAGGGAAAACAAGGAGGATGGGTAGCATTGCCTTATCCTCGAACAGGCCTCGTCAAACAGCCAGCGTATTTCGTATTTCTTTCCTAGTCGGAGAAAGGCTGTCAGCGCAGAGACGTGCATGGGCGCCTCGGCATAAATTCGCTGTCTAAATCAACGTTAACGTCGACGTCGAACCAAAGGCAAGTCAGACTACATACGGTCTCATGTACAATGTCTTGAGCACGATTTGGACCTCTGGCGCCGAATCCTGGAGTGTCACGACGGGACAACCATCGACTTTGCGGTCTGCAGACCTATTGGTCTGCGGAGAAGCCAGCATGTCATGGAATACCCTCGAAGCGGAAGAAAGAACGACTCGGTGAACGCGAAAGTACCGCCCTTCGACGGCGAGGACGACGTTTCCGTCACGCAACCATGGGTCGAGGCGACGTAGAGCCACCAAAGTTGCACTAGTGGATAAGGGCATGTAAGACCAGAAACCCACAGAAGGTTGAGTGAAATTCCAGGGACGGTCGCCGAGGATGGCTACGCAGAGGCATGCCCATTGCATAGGTTTAGCACGGCCATTGACCAACGAGGATGCCTTCAGGTTACCTCGAACAGATCATAAAGCCGGCAGCTTCATGTGACAGGTTCAGCAACCCGACAAACTAAGCCTTCAATAAAGATTCTGCGGGAATAGTACTCGCAGTGAGGGACAAGTTCAAGGGCTTGAAGCAAGGAGGCTCATTCCAAATCCGGATGGATTTCCGACTCTCTGCTTACCTCAGCAGTACGACATCGATATGGACAGTCTCACGTACGACCTGACTGTAAACCAAAGAGTCAGAGGGCGATGGCCGCTTCATATTCCACCATGGACACCATCCGCATCGCTGAGCTCCTCCTCACATTGTCCTTCTCCAACGACGACAAGGACGAGCACGCACAGACGATCCTACTCTCCCTCGTCATCTCACACGACCTCTCGAGAGCGGCGCGTTCGGACGACCTGACATATTCGATCGACTATGCTGGAGTGTATTCGACGCTCGTAGAGACACTTTCAAAGACACGGTACACCTCCCTCGACGCGCTCGTCGATCGTGTATTCGAGACGCTCTTTCGTTCGCACCCGGACGTACACGAGGCGTGCGTTGTCGCAACGCTTCGAGATACCTCGCCTCGCTTCACGATCGAGATCACACGCAAGAGAGATCAACCATCGACGGGCCCGTCCCGGTTCGCCCTCGTCGGACTCGGGTTTAGCGCCATCATTGGTGTGAACTCTAGCGAACGCGTCGAGAAACAGCCCGTCTTGTTCGATATCACTGTCCAGCGGCAGCAGGGTACTAATTTGCAAGACCAGTTCCCCTTTTCTGGTCTATCGACGTCTATTCGAGAAGTAGGGTCAATCGTATCACAACTTTGTGGGCAGTGACGCGCTAACGTAGCATTCATCCCAAAGACATTCACTCCATCAGAATACTTAACTGTGGAGGCACTCGCGTCAGCCGTCGCATGTCATGTACTCGGGTATATAAAGGTCCCAGACGACACAGTAACCGTCAAGGTGTCGAAGCCAAACGCCTTGCCCCTCGCAGCGTCTGCTCAAGTCCAGATAACTCGGCGGCAAGGCGACTTTCCACCTCAAAACCACTTGCCACCTCTACGCGCACCAACGCAGCGTGAGGCAGACCCAGAGGACAAAGGCTCATCCTCGTCGTCGCATTCTGTCGCCCTCGCGTTGGGTTCGAATCTTGGCGACAGATTCGCCAACATCGAGACAGCCCTCCGCCTCCTCGAAGTGCCAACGTCGCTGCTCGGCGATCTAGCCAAAGATGCACAAGTGTCGGTCGTCGATACCAGTTTCATGTACGAGACCGCACCGATGTACGTCACTGATCAACCTCGGTTTGCCAATTGTGCCTGCATGGTGTGTTTCGACGTCCCATTCTCGGGCATCCGTGTTCAATCCCGTTCGCGGTGCTTTGGGTAGATCGAAACGAACCTCTCTCCCGAGGAACTACTCCGCCTGGTCAAGGCGATCGAGACCGTGGTTGGTAGAGTGCCGAGCGTGCGACACGGTCCGCGTGCGGTCGATCTCGACATTCTAACATACGACGATGCACTCGTGGACACTCGCCCTCTAGAGAGCCGGGCAAGTCTGGACAACCTGATTGGCGAGCTCGTCATTCCCCATCCACGTCTCTGCGAACGCGAATTCGTGCTGCGGCCCTTGACCGAGTGAGTCGCGCCACAACACCCACTGCGTGACTCCGAGCTAAGCTATTTGGGATAGCATGATCCCACACTTCGTACACCCTGCGTGCCACAAGAACATACGCACCCTCCTCCGCGAGTTGGTGTCTACTCGGAGGGAGGACGATTCTCCGATGCTCAAAGTGATACCGTTCCCGAATTACCCCTTGGATGACTCCCCGCTTGTCGGGGTCGACAGTTCACAGGCACCCCCGACAGCGAAATACTGGACGGTGTCTTCAACAGACCCCGCCAAGTATGGCCGCCCCCGTAAGACCCGCCTCATGGCCACGCTCAACGTGACGCCAGACTCTTTCTCCGACGGGGCCCAATATACCACACTCCCCGCCGCGATCGCCTATACAGAGACCGCTGTCGCCTCTGGTGCCGATATCATCGACATCGGGGGCTACTCCACCCGTCCCGGTGCCGATTTCGTCTCGGCCGAGGAAGAAATCCGGCGCGTCGTCCCCGTTATCCAAGCTATCCGCGCACACGCTGACGACGCGGTCCGACACGTCCTCCTCTCCGTCGACACCTTCCGGTGGGAAGTTGCCGAACAAGCCGTTCGCGCGGGTGCAAATTGCATCAACGACGTGCACGCCTTTACAGGCCCTACCTATCCGCTCGATGCCACGTCTGCGGAACACCTCGCCAAGATGCGGACTGTGGCGAGGGGCTTGAGCGTGCCAGTGGTGTTGATGCATTCCCGTGGGGATGCAGGTGCGAACAAGAGCTACGATGCCCATCCCGGTGGACTCGTCCCTGCTATCCAGACAGAGCTCGGACACAAAGTGGACGCAATCGTACGAGGTCCGGGTGGGGTCCGTCGATGGCTCGTTTTCGTCGATCCAGGGATCGGGTTCAGCAAGCCTGTGGAGGGACAGTTGGCGCTGATGCGCGACGCGAGCAAGCTAACGGCGGACGAGACCGGGAATTTACTGGCGGGATACCCGTTGCTGTTTGGAGCGTCCAAGAAGTCGGTGCTGGGGCGGGTGTTGGAAGAGCCGGATGTGGAGGGGATGTACAAGGGACGGAGGACGAGCGGGCGGGAGAGGGCGTGGGCGACTGCGGCGGCTGTGGCGTGTGCTGTTCAACAAGGGGCGAGTGTGGTGAGGGTTCATGATGTGGCGGAGATGCGAGACGTCGTTGCTGTTGCTTCCGCGATTTGGAATCGATGAGAATGCGGGCGCCGGTTGGAGTTGCAGTTGTGGTGTCTTGTTACCGTGTTGCTGAAGGCCGAGACCTTGATGGCGTGTAAAATCAGTGCACGTCGCGATCTGCCAGTGGATGCATGCGTACTTGTGGTTCTAGGGCATGCTCTTCTCGGCACGGCTTCTTGGGGTCTTCTTTCTTTACCGTAACCTGACGATAGCGAATTGCAGACGGTCAAGAGGTCAGGAAGCAAACCGGAATGGACTTGGACGCCATCTCCGCATCGAAGGATCAAAAGTGAACTGTGTGTGTGACACGCAAGAGGGCAAGTGTGGGACGCGGAAATCAAGGAAACGGTCACCGACGTGGGAGGGGACAAACAACGTGTGTGCAGTCGACGTCTCTCCCGATTCCACCAGGTTTGCCGCCGGGACCACGTATGTTGACAGGGCGGCGAGTATTTGGAGCATAACAACGGGAGAGAGACTCGTTGGCCCACTCCAACATGGTAATGCTATCACTGTGGAATCAGGTTCTCCCCGAACGGCGAGCGCATCGCAACTGCTGGCTATGATGGCTCAATCCGAGTCTTCCATAGCCACAGTCGCGGTGATGAGCTGATCACCATCAATGCTGCCATCATCACACAAGTCCTTCGGAACACTCCGCTTGCGTGGTCAAATCTTTGCCATGTGTGGCAACAAGAAAATCAAGTTGTTCAATGTCTCCCCCGCCCGGCCTGCGGAATCACAGGTTCTTGATGGCGACGGTGTCAAATCTATCGTTCTAGCTGCCAACGGAAGATTCATCACTTCTTTCGCATCACATTCCATCTTTTTACTGGACACGTCGACACTGACCCATATTGTCCCTGAAATCGAGAACAGTGATTCGGATAGTAGGATACAGTCCATTGCCATCTCTTCAACTAATAGCTATCCCGTCACTGGTCGATCTAACGGGAAAATCCTCATTCATAATCTTGGGAGTATTCTTCCCGACGCGTACGGCCCACTCTATATAACTATCCAAAGGAATCCTACACTGTCTCGCACTGACAATCTATGTCAAACATCTACTGGTGGAGAACAACAGGAAAACAATAAACCACCTGGGTCTAATTTGGTAGACGCTTGACATTCGGTTACCGAAAGAGAGTTGCACTGGCTCCTTCAATGTGTACGTATAACAGGAAGATCCCAGGAAACCCAGTTCAATCCAGTCGAAGACCTACGGAAACGATGACGGTAGCGAGCTCGACGTACGAGTTCGTATTTTTCCCTTGGAATCGAGTTCTCACAATGGCATAGGTCGAGATGCCGTCGATCACGGCTGGTCCCTGAATTCAACTTTGACGGAGTTGGTGGTCCTACGTTCTTCTCTTCCGTCTTAACACTGCTGTAGACATCCCCCGTTGGTGCCCGTGACGACGAGGTACCACCAGTCGACCCGTCCGATACCTTATCATCTTCGTCATGTGTAATACCAGCGACCTCCCTTCGAAAGGCGAGTCCGGAGGAAAATACCGATACTGCCGACTCGTCGCGGGGCCGATCGATATTTAAAAAGTGACTGCAAAGGACGAATAAGGAGCCAAAATTCCATAAGCCCAATCAACCCTCTGGAAATTCGCATCGGCCTCCCCATGCTCAATCCTGTCCCCATTCATCGGCAGGAGCAAACGTTGTCAATGTGGGCCCCTCGACCGTGGTTCCGGGTCGACGTGTGCGAGTGTGTGCTTTTCCTTGATAAACAAATGAATGCAGCACGTCTAACATATCATATTAGCGAGCAGTTAATCGAACGGCTACATGGCCCCATGGATCAATGCCGCAATGCCCGAGCTCATGGCTCCGCGACATGCGGTCCATCAGCAATTGGGACACGGCCTTGTTCAAACTTAGTGCTCTTAGCCGCCAAGAAAAAGTACATCAGAGAGTTGGAACGCCACAAGAAAGCACATTTTGTGTCCGGTTAGGAAGGCATCCGGCTTGGCATGACCTAAATGCAGTTTTCTCGATTGCTTAGATGCTCGTCACTCGATGAGAGGGCTCGCTGCTTGAGAAGGATTGCTCAACAGTCGTGAAGCGATAATGTTGCTCATCTGCTTTGCAGGTGCCAGAAGTGATTAAATTAGCGCAAGGGGCTGTTAGCCAAGCTTATTCTCGGTGACCAAGCCGAATAAGCATCGTTAAGTCCGGATAAGGCCATGACCAAATTACATACTGATGCTGACTCGTGACGCTAACTTGATGACAGTAGTATCGTATACGCTGTGGCGGGGACCTGACGCGTATGAACAACACGCTAATTATCATCAAAACGTTGCATAGAGCCTTCGGAGAATGTTTGCATTACAGATTGAATCGCACATACAGAATAAAAGCTCCCTCAAGAAATGGAACGTTGAGAGGCATATAACTCATTCGAGTTTAAAAGGCGAGGCATACATACATACGGGTAAATAAATATGTCGACTCGTCGGCGTTCAAAGTATATCTTCCGTTATTTTTCACCAATCCCCAGGCACACTATTGCTCAAACCTGACGTGTACCGTCTCCCAAAGGTTCGAGTCGAATCACCTCCAATTCATCTGCGTCCCCTTCCACTACCTGCTCCTGCCCCGAGGGGACATCCGCGAACGCAATCGCAGACACGACCGCGTTTTGACTGACGATGTGCTGTGATAGCACACCGAATCCGGTGTCGATGTCCCGGCAACCGCGACGGCAGTCAAGGTCATACAGCTCTCGTACACTGATGATGAACCGAGGCATCATAGCACATATCAATATGTTGCTAAGCAAGGTCAGGACGAGCACCAAATTGTTGTTTGTCGAAGACCCGTTTGCGACTATGATCGCCACATCGAAGAGCAAGTTCCTAACAGATCAGAAGAAATTTCCCGAGTGATTAGTTTTCGGACAAGTAGCGTTCAAGAGTAAGATGGACAGGAGGTCATGGTGATAACGACAGAGTGTAGAAAAGTAAGACGTACAGAAGGAAATAAATAATTCCATCTCTGGTGAGTTGTTGCGTGTATCGATTGGGCTGCCACTGTTTCGTTGCCCTGTACATGTCAAGTGACTGCTTCAAAGTTTGGACGACGGCGAGAATGAAAAGCATAGTGCCGAGACAAAGTCGCGGGATCAGAGGGTATACGAAAAGCGTTGGTGCATTGTTCGATGAGGCATTGCAAAAAGAGAAACCAATCAGTTGAACAACGGTGACTGGAGAAATGGGTGGAGGGTGACCGTTGACCGGTGACGAACGCCACCTCCGTGAGATGCAGTGACATGTACGATTTGGTTCTGGACATACCTGACAAGTCAGTATTGGGATTGTTTAAGATGCCTGTAGTAATAAAGGAACAGATAACCTGTGGAACATAGATCAACAGCAGGAACCAAAGGATTTTCTTGGACCGATTCCACATCGCATACACCCGAAGGATCATTACATCTGGATTGAGATTACGGCCTGGAGAACAATATTAGGACGGTAGAGTAACTTACAATCAGCAGCTGTTATGAATATTTCATATGCCCAGAGAGCTACCAGATTCGTGATGGTGCCTTTGGAACACTGTTGTCTCACACCAACTGTGTGGCAGGCATAAATCGATCCACTTACACCTATGAAACTATCATCAATACAGATTTTGGTCCGAGTTTATATGCATACATCTACCAGCAGAAGATGGTCATTATGTTAAATATAAACAATGTATGAAGCAGAAATACTAACTGTGACAGGGCCAGGGAGAAAGGTACTACCCCCTGTGAATTCATCTGATCAGCTCGGTTGACCCTGAATTTAGTTCCAACCATACAGAGGCCATCGGAACTTTATCACAATTTAATTCTTGAGTGTATAATTAGGTATACATAATAACGACAGTAGACTTACACAGTGAAATACAGGCCGAGATAGCGGACCTACGGCATTGTCAATTCGGGACCCCTACAATGGAGTGTCTTCTGAGCCTTTGTACACACCAGAACAAACATTGTGGAGACCCAGGTCCAGGATCTGCGCTGTGGGGCTGTCAAGGGCCCAGCACCTACCAGATAACTGATGCTCACCCAAACATAGTCTATCTTCGGGTATTGTCAGCTGACTGATACGGGGTAGAGGGTAAAATGACATACCTCTCTTGAAATCATGAGGACTGCAGTGGTAGGATTACATTGATCACTTGAGAATTGAAGGGATGCCATGTGCATAAACATCGCTCACGGTAGTCATACACGACAGCAACGACAATAACGACTGTGTTGGTCCATCAGCCCGAGGTTGATCATTGAGAGAAGGCGTGAGAAACCGTACGGGATGCATAATTATTTATCCGGATAAGCTCCAATGCGGACTGTAGGTCGGAGGACATGGCCGGCACGAAAAAACAGAGACGTCTGATGGTTCAATGACAACTAAAGAATGAAAGTCAAGGAGAGGGAGGTCGAAAGTGGTTCGGTCTTTGAGTGCCCTCAGTGCCGTGGAGTGAGGGCATTGCTGTCTGCAGGGCTTGGCGTCAGATCACCACTCTATAATCCGATATCGCCGCAACACACAGCTTGATAATCTTCTTGACAAAAGCAACCATGGCCCTCCGTGTTATTTCCGCGGCTTCCCCAAGGTGAGGCCGTGCATCAGCGAATCCATAGTTACCGTACAATTGCCCCAGTAGATCCATGTGGATCATCAACCGAGGAATTTTACAATGAGGTAACTCCGCACTTGATCCTCAAGTCGAGTACAACATAAATAATGGGTTCAAACTGGGTAGATGTTGACGGAGTAAGTACAGATATACCTCGATGCCACTGATGCTAAACACCTCAGACTAAGCGCGGGTGTGGGGCCGGCGTTGATGTTTGCAGTAAGTGGGCCACAAAGATCCTCACAGTGTGGCATTTCTTATCCATATTCGCACTCTGAAATAAACAATGCAATGCAATCGACCTGAAAGATAGCTCTGGCCCTTGGCCCATCACGCATCATTCCAAACGAGTATTGAAACAATATTTAACACACCGGGTAGACGATATAACTGCCGATTTGCGATAGCTCAAAGCATCCTACATCATCTCTGCTTGTAACGACTGGATGATCGTTGACCATGACGAAAGCCTTGAAAAACCCGCTTTCGCCACTAAATACTGAGGAATGAACATCATGATATACCGTTTCTGTGATTGTGCTTATCAACTTCCCATTTCTAATCCAATGCATGTCACGACAACTAACTAATGCCATGCATAACATGTCGTTCTCATCGATGATGCCCTGGCCGCACTCTTCACTCCATTCGGCCATATGATCGGAGATCAAACGCAGGGTCTGGGCGTAAGTCTTGAGTGACCTGTGGATACTGGATTGAGTTGGAACCCGAGCACGCAAGAGGCCACCACGGGCGGGCATAAGTGCTTTCCCAAATATGATGAGGGATGAGACATGCGTACTAAAAAGACGAGGTGAGCATATCCATAGGGTCAGCGGTCCAAAACGAAGGGGAGGACGGAATCACCTCTGGGTTTCCAATGACATGGGACACATTTACTGTCAGAAACCTGCCAAGGATGATGGTCACTGCGCGCTCAAGAACAGGCGCAACTGATCAGTGAAGGTGTGAAAGCCAGGGTTGAGTTTCCGAGATATGGCCATCTGCCGGTGGAAGCACCGGAGACCCAGAGGTAGCTAGGGTGATCGTTTCAGTGTGGGTCACCTGTGTGCAGCTCCTGAAAACTGATTGAATCAGATGATAAAATCAATCGCGCAGCAAGTAAGAAAAACACTGCGTGGCGGCAATCTCCATGCTCCTCTTCCCTTCGAAATAGCCGGATATGCACGCGGCCCGGCTTAAGGCACAAAGCATATCCGCATATGTTTCGTAACAGATAGCTTAGGCCCGTTTGAAGCACCATACACGACCAGGGAAAGTGATGGTGGACAGAGGGGTGGCAAGTATCGATGCGATGTGGTGTGTTAAATGCACATGGCGTTGACAAGGGGGATCTGTCGGTGCGCATCAATCCAGTTGTCGATACTAGTGTCCTAGTTTTGGGAAACTAGGTCTCGTTGATCACGTGGGCTGCTTGCGTGGGTCGTCGCAATGAGGTGACCTCGTTGGGATCCGAGTAAGGATAACCGCCGAAAACACGAGGCTCCATGAACAGAGTCGTATCGAGCTGAACAAGGAAACGTATCTGCGTGCAACTTTGCGCCTTACGAGTAACCCGAGACGCCTCTTTTTCGCCCCTTGAAGCCAACGACGGCGTACCATCACTCACTATTAATGTCCTTCCATGATTGAGCTCTCTAGGATATTTGTGGTGCAAACCTGAGGGAAGGACAAGACGAAGATGTGCGTTAGGATGTCGCGTTCCCCATGTTGTGGAAGCGCTGCAAATGCAAAAATAGGAAAGACAGTGAGAAACCAAGTAAACAGAACACTGGCATGGCCCATGTGGACGCTTAAGGAAATATAAGCGGCGTTAAATCTGAACGAGAATCACGCACACCTCCCAGCATCTGCGTATGACGCCGACAACCCCCACAATGCCATGTGCTCACGCCCTCCAGAACCGCATCTACGATCACATCCACCTACCTGTTTTGATGTTCATTAATGGATAGCGACACGGTAGACGCGTATCCTCCTCGACTTTTGGTCAGTGCGATCAATCAGCGGCGTGATCGACGAGCCTAACACCACAGTTAAGATGCCGATCGTAGCATCCTTTTATCCCACTCCTTACATGCTTCGCATTGCTGTCGAATCGATGTCAAATCCAACGAAGGGCTCCGTGTTGGTTTCGACAATGTGACATGGTGGATGGTATGGTCCGTCTGCGCGCGGCACTTTCGTGAAGAAATGGTGGACCCGGCAAGGGCGGGGCTTCATTTCTGTCCAACGAGTGGGAACCTACCGTTCGGCGCTCGAAAGGTGCTGCTGGCGTCGACGAGGTATGAGTGTGAGCGCCGCCATTCAAAGCCGGGGGAAACACATTGTGTGCGTGCGATGTCCACCTATACAATACGAATGTGAGTACGACATAGTTCTGGTTCGGGCAGTGTATACATCCGTTTCCCACCTTGTGGCGAACACTCTCCTGGACACTGCCTATTCAGAGGCATCCTGAAACACGCACGTGTCATGCGCACGACATGTTGACTGCTTGCCTGGTCGTTGTACGAAGTGACTTCGTTTGAATCCGAGTCGGAATAAGCACCGAAGACGTGAGGTGTCTGTGTGAACATACTCACATTGAGCATGAAGAAGGGTGTTTATAAGCAAACCCTGCACAATGAGAAAACCAAAGCGCCTCTTTCTTTCATTCCCCGAAGCCGATGACTGTGCGCGAATCGATGAGGAAGGCGTCGACAAAGACAGGTGATGGATTGAATACTGACGACTCAGTAAGCCCCAACAACAGTACTTGACATCGGTGGCTCTCGTGGGGTGTGTGCAATCGCAGTCCACCCAGACGGAAAGCACCTTTGGGGCGGGAGCAACAATGGGGTGCAACAGTGGCGAGTCAAAGATGGTCAAGATGCAGGAGAACAGATGGCAATGGTCTCATACACCATTTCCGTGTCAAGGGACCACACCTAGGTAGT
>QFEI01006894.1:5885-18505 GCA_003316145.1 Neoboletus magnificus | reverse complement strand
TAGATCTCGTCATGAGCTCATTTCTTGTCAGGTGCAACAAACGAACGATCCACCCCAACCAACGGGCGGGAGGGTCCATCTAACGGTATGGGTATTTCCCTTTTACTTACATTATTTGACATACAGTGGATCATGTCAGCGGGAATCAGACGATGCTGTCCTCTCGTTTAGATTCCCTGCCTGGATGTGTTTTTGGTCGGGTACAGTAAGAGAAGATGGGACCCACTGATCTATGTGATTGAATGCGGATGCGTAGATACCATGCTGGATCGTGAGTGTGTGGATATAAACCATGCAATTCCCTACGTCCGCCGCCTCGCAGCATCAGGTTGTGTCTTGGATGGGCTTCAAGCATCAGCGAAACCTTCCGCCACTTACATGCATACACCGCAGCGTTCTCGAAGAGGACGGGCTCATATTGCCCGGTCGCAACGGGCGGGATCCGTATGCGCTAGCGACTGTCGACACGAGGTGTATGCGTGAACATTCAACAGACCATATAGGGAACAGGGCAACGCTTCTGTGACCTACTTGGCGCATCATGGGTAACCAAACACACCTTGTTCCTTGACACCTTGACACTGACAATTGTGTACAGCAATGAGGATGTTGTCGACCAAGACCGGTGCGTAGCAGGCCTAGGGAGTCATGGTTCTTATTCCTTAAAACTCAGTAAGACAGTGCAATAGCAGCTCACACCGGTGACGCTGAACGCGTGTGGGCAATTGCATCCCGCCCCGATGGAATGCATGTTTTGGGCGGGAGCGCCGATGGGATTCGACGATGGCGACTCGAAGACGGTCAAGAGGTCGAGAAGCAAACGGGAATGCATACACTTGTCATTCCCGTTTCGAGGGACCACAAGTGGATGGTGTGTGGAACAGACCAAGGGGCAAGTGTATGGGACACAGAGATCCAGGAATGCTTCATCTACGTGGAGGGGGGGAATTCGGTGTATGCAGTCGACACATCCCCCAACTCGACAAGATTTGGAGCATAACGACAGGAGAAAGACTCGTTGGCCCACTCCAACATGGCAGTGCAATCACTGGAGTCAAGTTCTCCCCGAATGGCGAGCATGTTGCCACCGCCTGCTATGGTGGCCTCGCAATCCGAGTTTTTGATAATCGCAATGGTGACATGCTCGCCATCATCAACATGAAAACTACCACTGTTGTCTCACGGAGCCTGAACACTCCACTTGCGTGGTCAAGTGGTGGCCAAATATTTGTCGTATGTAACGACAGGAAAATCAAGTCATTCAACGTTTCCGCACAGTCCCAGTTCGCAGAATCGCGAGTTGTGTATGATTACCGTGTCGAATCCATCGCTCTGGCTGCCAACAAGGAATTTACCGCTGCCTTCACATCACATTCCTGGACACATCAACGCTGACTCCCGTTGGCTCCGGAATCAAGGACATTCGTGGAACAGGAATACAGTCGATTGCCATAACTGCAGATAGCAGCTATCTTGCCATTGGACGACGTGACGGGAAAATCGACATTCATAATCTTAGGAGTATCCTTCCCGACCCGCGTGTAAGATTTATATGGTCATCTTTGAGCAGTCTCGCACCGTCTCTTACGCTGACACACATTATGTTAGCCGGGTCCTTCGAAGGAAGGACAACAAGACAAGAGAAGCAGCCTTTGACCACGAAAGACAATGACAAGAAACTCCCGGACCCCAATCCGGTGGGAGTTTGTCGTGTAGCCATCGAAAGAATTGCACCGACTCCTTCGATGTGTACGTATAACAGGAGGATCTCGGGAAATCCAATCCAGTCCAGCCGGAGACCCACGGCGAAGATAGCGGTAGTGAGCTCGATGCATGAGTTCATTCCTTTCGCTTGGAAACGAGACCCCACAATGACATGAGTCGATGTGCCGTCACTGCGCGGCCGGTCCTGAATCCAACTCTGACGAGGTTGGTGATGCTACATTCTTCCCTTACTTCCGTGTTGACACTGTTGCAGCCGCCCTCCCCAACGTCCTCTACTGATTCTCATGACGACGAGGCACCGTCCCACGCCATATCACCTACATCACATGCAATTTGGAAAGTGGTTGCAGAGGAATAATAACAAGGAACAAGGATTGCATAGCTCCGATCGACACTGTATAAATTCGCGTCGGCCTCCCCATCCTCAATCCCGCTCCCAGTCACCAGGGGGAGCAAACTTTGCCAACGAGGGCTCTTCGACGATGGTTCCAGGTCAACGCGTGCGAGTGAGTGCTTTTTCCTCGAGAGATGAATGGGTGTAGCACATCCAACACATCATCTCAGCGAGCGGTCGCGAAGCCGGTTGTGACACGACAAGCTTGTTGTTTGTCGAGTTTGTCCTCAACCACTCATCACACCGTTGCAGCGTAAACCCCGTGCCGAGATTGCTACTCTCAACCGCATGCGTAAGGGTATCCCCCGCACCGAGCAAGTGCCCGGAGATTCAAGGGCGACAGATCCTGTATGTCTCTTTCTGGTGGTGATAGACCGCATCACAATGGCTCATTTCCTGGCAGGTGCAACGAACGAATCCATCCATATGACGGTACGCGTATTTCCTTTTACTTACATTGTTTAGCTTACAGTAGATTGCGTCAGCGAGAGTCAGAAGATGCCGTCCCCTCGGTGAGGTTCCCCGCATGGATGTGTTTTCGGTCGGGTACGGTAAGAGAGGATGGGAGCCACTGATCTATGAGACTCGATGCAGGACACGTAGATAGAGTATGTGGATACAAACCATCCAATTCTTCAAGCTCGTCGCCTGGCAGCATCAGGACATGTCTCGTTAAGCTCACCGTTCGTTCAATGGTCATCAAGAAAGGCAAATACGCATGTGGAGAGGACAGTGTCCGATCGACTGGAGCTGTTGCGGATCTATCGGATGTCCACTCATACGAGGGCCACGTCAAGCCGTCGCGTTCTTCCGCATCTATCTTGTTCTTGTTCGTCCAGGTCCCGGTACGACCCTGTGAGAGCGCCCCGGAACTGAGGTGTCCTGCCTGCGAACAGGGACTTGCTAGTTGATCGTCGAGTCTCGGATATCCACACCAACGAGTCACTCTTCACACTGTCGAGACGACGCGTGGGAGAGATCAGATATCGGCGTAGCCGTCCGTCGCGTTCGGTATCAGTATCCAAGAGATACTCGCCTCAACCGTCTCACTGCTACGCTCTCGATCGAGTATATGAAGAATCCTGGCGACAGCCTGTGCCTGCATGATCATGCACAGAACTTGCGCATTTCTGTATACCATTGTTCGTATCATTTGCACTCTAGTCACCTATATATAACCTGACGCCCTAAAGTATCTCTCCGCCTCACCCGGAGTAATACTCTGACAAGCACGGACAATCGCCATCATACTCTTACTGTCAGCACGTTGGCAGCGCAAATAAGCCTGGATAGCTGGGAATGCGCGTTCGATGGGATTATAACCCGGGGAGTATGGCGGGAGATGAATAAGCTTGCACACTACCAAAGTTTAGTACGGAGCGACGCGTCAAACAGCGGGATTAGATAGAATGCTCACAGTTCATATCTTCAACGAGCGTCCAAACTTCTTTGCTGCGATGAATGCTGCGGTCGTCCATTATCAGGACGCTCCGAGGACCAGGGTACGGATTAGTAAACGGCATCTATAAAAATGTAGCGGCAAGGTTGTTGACCTTCTTCGCAACAGAGTCATTCATTCACGTACCACATAATCCTTGAGGAATTGTACCAACCGTTCGGTGGTGACGGAGCCTTCAACAATGTCGTATGCAATGATACCGTCGAGCGTGAGAGCGGGAAGTATCGTGTAACGGGTGCCTCGAACAAGGTTTTGACGCCGGAGACACCGTTCGTGCTTGCACGATCGACCGTGGTCGCAAGAGGACGTCTGCTCGTCCTTGACGGATTCGTCTATAAAGAGGAGCATGTTTGGATCAGGGGCTTCGGCGCCAATGCGGTTCATGTATAGTGCGCGGAGTTGTTGTTCGTTTCGTTCCGGTGTAGGGGCAGTGCGAGCGATATCATGACGCTGCCGTCTCTTGGCACGAGCGAGCGTTGAACGAGTGCCTCGTTTCTGTCGCGGGTACGTTGGTGATCGAGAGCATCGCAGATGCAAGACAGGGTCAGCTTGGTCAAGGATGTGTACGAGGACGGGCACCGACGGGAGAGCGTTTGTGGGGGTTGCCAGCGACGCCGTAGCTTTTGGAGAACTGAAGAAGAGTTTTGTAGACGAAGCGATGGACGCGAAGATGCAATGCCAATTTCCTCTGTGGGATGTGGTCGATCGTCGTCCTTCTACCAATTATCGCAATACAACCCAGATACTTTCTTCATCAGACATAACATACATTTCGAGTCTTTTGAATCATGGATTGGGCATGTCAGAGCGCATATCGTAGCACAAGGCAATGCGGAGAAGGCATAGAGACTATGCGACGTATACATGGGAAAGAAAACAAGGGGATGGCGAAGCGACGCTCTGTCTGCTTCCAGAGTTCACTCCAATGCTATTCCGCCACGGATGGCGACGTGGATATAGCGATACACAAGACACATTTATTTTTCTGGGTTGGGGTTCCTAGAAAGGGCGCCATGGTCAGATAAAGAGGGACGAGACCGAGAAAGGGCCACGCACATTCGTCGCTTGCCTCCAGGGAGTGTCGTGACGTTGACGAATCTATGCACACATCGTCAGCGACTCGCCGGCATGTTCGCGTTCTGTTTTTGCATACCTGCGGTTGTAGAGCATCCGTTTCTTGGCACGACCTCTCGGGGTCTTCTTCTTCTCCTGCTTTTCAACTTTTGGTGTTTGCGACTTGACCTTTCCGGCACGCGCAAGAGATCCGTGAACTGTAGAGGGATGAGATTGGATTCGATGTGGGGAACGACGGAGGACGGACCCTTTCCCATGTTGTCGATGATGGGGAACCCGCCCTGATTGTGTGGTTATCCGTAAGCGGAATAACTGTACAGTTTTGAGCCCTGACTCCCACGGCATTGTGCACCGTGAGAATGAGAAAAAATTACATAACAACTATACAGCTGCAGTTGGCCGTCCCGCTTGTACTGATATGATGTCGATGGCCCCTAGCTCTCTTCAGCAACGCTAGAGTAGATCGCGCCGACCCGGAGAAAGTGTTTATCGAACAGTGTCCCGTCATACACCTCAACGACGCGGAATAATGCTGAAAGCTCTGTACGACAAAAGACAACTCACACGACCTACTTGAGAGTCGCTAATGAGATCATCTGATCCGCGTCGGACAGCTACCCCCTGTCGTACTACGACGTTTCGATCGTCGCCGCTCAGGAGACAAGTACACCATCTCAATGCTCGTCCAGGAAGCCAAGGAAAAATTATGCAGCTCCGTTCGACCCACGTCAAAATGAGACTTGGACCTATTCCCGGGGATCGCCGACGGTGATCCACACAACTTCCAGATCATGAACCTCCTGCAGGAGATGGACATGAAAGCCCCTCTCCCGTTTGCGATGTATCAATGCATCACTGTATCCCCATTGACGAACGTCGTCGACGGTTACAACTTCAAGGGTTCCCTTTGTTCATTGTCGCTCGCAAATCTGCGATCGTTCATCCACATGAAGCATGGGCCCGAAAGATCTCGAGTGCAACTAGCGAAAAGTTTGTGCACTGGGAAAATCTGCACCCATTGGAACTGCAAATCGAATACAGAGCAATTGTGTAAGACGTGACCGATGTGGTGCCCTTGAATCCCTGGACACATGCGTGGAACAAACTGCTTTGCGAGGGTTGCAAAACGACTTTAAAAACGAAACGCGAAGCAGCAACAGACAACGGATGGAGTCAGCCACCAGGAGCTTTCCGTTTTGCTTCTTGGGCGGACGTCGCGAAAAGCGGCGATTTTCCCTCGTTGACGCTTCGTACACATTAGGATGCACTTTTTTTGTGATCACCTTTGAGAATATGGTCATTTGAGAGGCTGGACGAGGCAGCATGACTAAAGCGTGAGATGGAATTGAGCTTTAGTTGGTCTCATTCTCGTGGCATACACCACATGCGGGATGCATAAGAAAATGATAAAGGGACTGAATACATGAATGCAAGGGAACTTTTCCGGTGGGGCTCCCTTTACTCTGCGTCAACGACGGTTGTTTGGAGGCTCTGATGGACGAAGATCAGCAAGACGGATTACAGGGAAAGGGGAAGAGAAGCCTGCCTTGAAGGAGGTAACGGGAACGTGGCTAGCGTACGTGTAAAGCTTCTCTTTTGCGTTCTCCTCGTCGTTACGTTTGCCTGCGATATGGATAAGGCGAATGGACCGACAAGGATCACGCAGCGGATACTTACGCTCAAGCCTCACACGTATCCGGTGTGGAACGGTTTTGATGCCTTGTGCCCACAGAGCCTGGTTAAGCTTGGGATCAAGGCGAACGTCGTTGGTGCCCATTGACTTTTTGGCGAACGCGACGACGGATTTGACGGCCCACGGGGCACGCTTTTTGAATGAGCGGCCATGGACGAGCTTGTGTAGATGGATCGTGTACTCGCGGGTCACGACGTCTTGGAGGGCAGAGCGCTTGCCGGTCTGGACGATGGAGTAAGATTACGGTGAGTGCTCCAGATCATGATATGGACGAACTTTGCCGCCTTTTGTTCTGGACTGTGGAACGAGTGAGCACGCGAAGAAACGAGGGTGAGATGCATACCATGTCTTGGGGATGTCGATGCGATGAGCGGAGAGGTGGATGAGTCGCTTTGGCAGTCGAACAAGGTTTGTGGCTGATACAGTTATTCGGCAATTACCGATACTATTTGTATTCTATTTCTGGAGACTACAATGTTCCTGATTCCCATCTTCGGGTCCTTGCCACGTTGCTTGGCAAACTTCCAGAGCACCCGTAATTCCGCGGGAACAAACCCGACGAAAAAAAAAAAGCTGCCTTTTTTGGTCGAGAAAGATGCGTCTTTTTTTGGTATGAGCACAAGGTAAAGTCCAGATTGGAAGACAAGGAGAGGTAAGAACAACTGACATCGATTACCACACACACATCTGATCCCCGGTCAATGTGGGCAAAACACGTCAAGCAAGGTTCTGTCCCCGCAATTGGCGGGCGGCCTGGCCGAGGTTATCAATCCGAATATAAAGGTGGGTTGTCGTCAGGGAATGCCCGTCCGTTAGCTACCAACAATCCGGTTTGCGTCCTTCCTCACCATGCGCTTCGCACTCTTCTTCGCCCTGCTTGTCGGTGTCTCTGCCACTCTCGTTGCACGTCAGAGCACTCCCACTCTTCCCTGTAAGTTTCTGTTCTGGGTTTGTTTCCAGTCACTCACGTCTCGTCCTTCTTAGCCTGCGCACAGCCATGCTTGAGCAATGCGAACACTACAGGTTGTTCTCCAGACAACGACCAATGTTTGTGCAATGATGCAGTATTCATCAACTCGACCACTACCTGCATAGAGTCGTCCTGCTCCAGCAGTGACGTCAAAACTGCCGAAGCCTATGCACAACAGCTCTGTCTCGCAGTCGTGAGCTAGCACTCCGCATCGCCGCCACTATTTTCTTTTAACGTTCCTCGCAGGGTGTTACTTTGACAGCGACCTTTGCGACACCTACCTCAACTGCTTCGTCCGCGTCAGCCGCCTCTGCCTCATCAGCCGCTTCTGTCTCATCAACCGCTTCGGCCTCATCAACTCCTTCGTCTTCGAGCGGTGTATCAATGACTGGCAGCATCAGTGTACTTGCCGGCGCCGTGGCTGCTCTTGCAGCTGCCGCAGTTCTTTAAGTATATGCTCATTCCGAAACACTACTTCGCATTCGCACATGATCTTGTTGGTCTTTTGGAACGCAAAAAAAAGATCATCGCTTCGGATTTCGCTTGGATGTTTATTCTTTCTTTTTGGGGGGGCAAGGGAAGCCATTTGGACATACTTAGTAAAGCGAATATTGTGATTGCTTCATCTCTTGTTTGATACCCTGCTTGCCCTTTTGTTGTAGCTATTACAAGAATCAGAATTTCGATGAAACGTTGTAGGCTCGCTCATGTTCAAAGGCCGCGGTACTGGTTGCGATAACGCGTAGTGTCGAAACTGCGATAGGTTGCCTGTGTTCGCTTGGAATCTTTTTTCTTGCGAACATCTTTCCCACTGGTGCGGCCCAGAGCAGGAACTTTCCCTCGCCAGCTCTGCTGTTACACAGCCAGCTAGAACACACTCCGAGTTTAGGTCCATTTTTCCAGTTCCCGCGATTCAAAGAGTCCGAGCACAACTAGTGCTGCTGCTCGTCCGTCAGTTAGCGACTCAATGAATGGCAGGATATCGTGGGTGCAGCTGAAGCGAGCACCGACACCCTTGACACTGTTATTGGGATTGCTACTTGGGTTGCTCATCGGCCGTGTATTGCCCTCCAGCGTACGTTTCTCGTTAGAGACACGTCTATTCGAATGCCAACCTTGAACTAGTTTCTTGCTCCATCTTGGACAGACAGACCTATATACGTTTCCCGTCTGTCCGCACGGAAACAATTCACGCTACCAACTATCGAACAACGTCATCGGGTGCTCGAAACTCTCTCCACGCTGTCATCTCACCATACAGCGGAATGCACGCGCAGCTCCCAGCCTCTATACGTCCAACAAGCTCGGGAACGTTACAAGTCTCTTATAGGGTTCAGCCCCGCCTCGCAAACGTCTTGGCTGTCCTCGTTCGACCTTGGTGGCTCTCAACATGTCCATCTTACCCCGACAAAGGAACACAAGTATTTCTTTGCCATCAACTTGTATAATTCATTCGATATCATCCCGGACCTATTCGCGACGCTCTTTCGGGTCTCGGCAATACTAGGATACCATAATGTGTACGTCTCTATATATGAAAACGGATCGTCGGACCAGACCAAGGCGTTACTCCGCATTTTCGACGCGTTGACGAGGAGCGTCGGGTTGAGGGTGACGATTCGGACGTCAACGAGGACGAGGGGAGCGTTTAACCATCGTATCGAATACCTTGCCGAGGTCCGCAACCAGGCGTTCAACCCACTCTACGAGCTCAGAGACTCGCATAATGAATATTTCGACACCATCGTCTTCATGAACGACATCCTACCTTGCGTGGACGATATCCTCGAGCTTATTTGGCAAAGTAGGAGGAACAATGCGGGTATCACTTGTGCGGCGGATTATATGTATCATGACGATCTCGTGCGTTTCTCCGTTGTCAACCTTTGTTGTCTGACTGAGGTGTCTGCGCTAGGGTTCGCCGGTCTTTTATGACAATTGGGTGTCCCGTGATATCAATGGGACGGCGTTGGAGAATGCACCGTTCGACGCCATTTTCCATGACCCTCCGTCCTCGGAACGTTTCCAGATGCATCTCCCCGTACAGGTGCAGTCGTGCTGGAATGGTGTCGCGGTGCTGGATCCGGCACCATTCTATACACCACCCTACATCCGCTTCCGTATGGCGAAGCTGACCGAAAACGAGTGCTCGGCATCCGAGTGCAGTCTTATTTGTAATGACTACTGGGAAGCCGGTTACGGTCGTATACTCATGGTGCCCAGAGTGAAGTTGGCGTATGACAAGGTGCGCGCGGGGGGAACTCGAACGGCGTTTAGTTGGGATGTTGCTCATTGAAAGCTCTGGACGTGCAGAAAGTGTTTGATATTATACATCCTCAGAGACGGAATCTGACTGCGATTCGGGGATATGTCCGTCTTGGGGGTCTTCCCGACAACCCGCGTACGGATCCTCAGGATCGGTCGTGGTTTGGTCCTCATGATAGATTGTTCACTCCGGAGGAAGGCGAGGAAATAGAGTTTGTACCCGGACCTTCACATGGTGAGTGCATGAGCGTGTCGATGGGTTGCCAAGGATTGACTGTGCTTGGGTTTTTTTAAAAGTATGGTGTTGGGGATGGGACGGAGCGGGGGATCTTGATGGTCCTGATGTGGACCCTGTGTGGGAGCCGACGCCTGATCGGACGCAGACGGTCGAAGCGGTAACGGTGAAGCATCACAGGTTGATGGATGGGTTATGAGTGTGGGGGGGGGCCTCTTGCTTGGATCTTTTTTTATATATATAATGTCTTGCATTAACACATTGTCGCCAATGAATGTGAGCATGTTACAAACACGGGCTGGGGGAGATGAAGATGAACAGGGCTTTTGGCACAGTTGGTAGCGCGCATGCTTCGCATGGGGTGATTGCATGAGGTCGTGGGTTCAACTCCCACAGAGTCCATTGTGTTTTTGTTTTTCGGGATCAGCATTTTTGGCTCCACGTCATCAGGTTCTTTGAAAATGTTGTTTTCATTTTCAAGTCTTTCCTGCTAATGCCACCCTTTGTCGTTTAAGCCAGCTTCCGCCATATCGCATTACTTATAATCTATGGCAGTCCATGAATTTTTGCCTCCCGTCGCGATACGGCCTCGCTCCGTTGTCTCGGTTACCCTTGTCATACTTTTTCTGTAAATTTATGGGTCGGCTTAGCCGTGGTCTGGCTCTCGCTAGCCTCTAACCTTGATCATAGTAACGTACAAAGTCCGATTCACAGGCAGAAAAAGTGGTGGAGAGTGGAGCCGTGAATGAGCGCATTGAGCGCGCGTCGTACGTAACTCGACGTTCACTCGAAGGCGCATTTGAACCGGTTCTGCAACTGTTTTATCTTGACAAGCAGCACGAGGTGTTTCGTCTGCGGACAAC
Organism: Neoboletus magnificus; assembly: GCA_003316145.1. NCBI lineage: Eukaryota > Fungi > Basidiomycota > Agaricomycetes > Boletales > Boletaceae > Neoboletus > Neoboletus magnificus. The sequence continues at coordinate 7,827 of QFEI01006894.1, read as the reverse complement.
TGGCTAATACATGCAACGACGTTCGGGCCTGGCCAAAGGACTAGCACGCATCTCCATTCCGTCCCAGCACCGTCTCACCGGAATGGGCGTCGACTCGACGCGATCACGATGGCACCGACGTTCTTTCGGCGTACCGAATCGAATATGGGCGCTCCTGCTCGCCTTTGTGTCCCTCGTGGCGATATCCCGTCGAGTTCTCCCCACATATCATCGACAACCACAGCCCGTCAGCACCGCTGGACTCGTACCGGTAAACTACCTTCACGCGGCCGACTATTTTACGGCCAATAGCTCAGAAGGGGCTGCGACGAGCAATCCGTTCCATTTCTGTCCGGTTTTTGGGCCTGGAGATCATATTGCGGAAAAGTATGGCGTGATGGCGCTCGCGCAGAGTCGGTTACATCTCGGGAGTGGCGGGCGGGTGCACCGGGTGATTCACAAGGCGTTGTTAGGACAGCCAATTACGATGAGCGTGTTGGGTGGTTCAGGTGAGTGTTGTGCTATGGGGCTTTGGGGCTGTGATACCGAACTCATTCGACTTGTGGGGCTAGTGTCGGCCTGTCACGGTGCTGGCGACGACCCACTGTCTCCCCTGTGCTACCCCTCCCTGTTCTTCCAGTGGTGGTTGAGCGTGTTTCCGCATCCTGCTTCTGAGCTCACTAATGGAGCGATGCGTCGAACGAATTCAGGGTACTTTGGTTTCTGCAGTGCACATCACATACCCGAGAACACCGACCTCGTGATAGTGGAGTTTGATGTCGATGATCCCGCGTAAGTGATATGTGCGACGCTTGCCCTGACATTACGGGCCCGTTTTCTGATCCGTCTTTTTCGCCAGTGACGAGGGGGGTATGGAGGACTTTGAACTCCTCGTTCGTTCTTTGCTTGACAGACCAGACCAGCCTGCTGTCGTTATTCTGGGCCACTTTAGCCCTCAGGTTCACATTGACCATGGTTTTGCTGGTCCAGATCATTGGCATAATATTGTTGCGCAATTCTACGACGTCCCTCACGTCAGGTGTGTCCATCTGTTTCAAATTTTTGGGGCTGTGGCTTACATTGCCACAGCGTGAAACCGATTCTGTATCCTACGTATATAACCGACCCTGACCTGATCAAGCCCTACTATGTCGACCCCATCCTCGCTGGTCCTGAAGGTCACGTCATCCTTGCGGATGTCCTGACCTCTTACTTCCAATCTCAAGTGTGTGCTGCGTGGGCAGCAGCTGGCGGTCATTCCTTTGAGACGATTCCGCTTGTGCTCTCTCCGGGTTACAGTGGGGATACTCATCTCTTTGGCGGTGTGGGTGCCCGGAAAGGCGGGGCACCCCCTGAGCCACCCAAGGTCGCTGATGAGGGTGCTGCCCCGGGAAAGAAGCCTGCACTGGCTCTCGCTGCTGATTCCCACCCTGTCCCTCTCTATCCCGAGCTGCGCATCCCACCTGCCCGTATTAACACTCGACCACGGTCATCGCGACCGTTCGAGGAGCCTGCGCCATACTGTGCTTCGGCCAACGATCTGGTAAACCCTGTACCACCATCCTTGTTCTATGGCTCTGGATGGCACGCGGCACATCCTGACCAGGGTACCTCGCCCCTGCTGACTGCTGGATATTATTGGCATAGTTGGATGCCTCTCAGCAAGTTGCGTGTGCCGATCAAAGTCGGCGCGGGGGACGTGGGGATATATTATTTGAAGGAGCCGATCCAAGATGTGGAGGAGGGAAGCCAGATCGAGTGTTGGGTGGACGATAACTTTAGAGGGGCTGTGATTATTGAGAATGCGGGGGACGTGTACGATCCTGTGCCTACGTACGTGTTTTTTTTTTCTTTTTTTTTCTGTGTGTGTGGGGTGGTGCTCACGTGGGTTTACAGGCTCGAGATCATCGACCATTTTGTGACGCGGGGGAATCATTATGTGGAGTGTGTGTTGTTGGGGGAG